>KZ069222.1:51276-70718 GCA_002091845.1 Anopheles cracens
CATAAACTCGTATTAAGAAGCCGTTTAATTTTAGAACGGTCGTCAAAATATTGTGACCACCAGCTGGTGTGTTTGTTTGGTTGAAACATTAAGTCTGAAAGTGGCCGCGGATGCTGTGTATGCAGTAAACTGTCCGTATGGTAGTTGGGAAAAAGTTCATCCTATGCTGCAAAGAACATGCACGCGACCTGTGCCGAAAAAAAACCGTTGCCATGACAACGAAGGGTGTTTTTTTTGGTTGGAGGTCGAGAGAAAATTGCTGGTCTGTTTGTTTTTTTTTCTCATAATGTTTTTTTTTTTTGCATTTATGACGCAGTGCGAAGTTAATAAACACTCCCGGGGGTGCAATTGAGCGTGGCAGCGTGTGTGAAGGATATTTTTATTATAAACATTACATTCATTCTGCCATACTGGGCGAGTGCTTTTTATTTGAACATTAATCCTTGCGATATTAGCCGAAGTAAAACGGTTTCAATTTTGTTAGCAATTAGTATCACCTCGGAAAACGTCACTTCCTTACCACACCGAAGGGTTGCGCTTAGCGCGAATATCGAGCTAACGATCGGCATCGACCACAGCCTCGGAGCAGCGGGCATTAAAGTGGCGGCAGCCCGGGGCTCAATGTAGTCACATTTAAGGCAGGTTAAACTCTAAAAGACCTCCACCGCATCACCATCATCTGCTACCGAAAGCGGGCGAAAGGATGATGAGGGGTGAAAAAAAAACATCGGCTGGTGTTGATGTGGGCTCAGTTGGGGGCATTTTATGTACGAAAATAAAATAATATACCGATGCTACTTTTCACATGGGTCTTCGCGGCACTTGCCGCACTGTCCGCTGCTGCCATCGCGGCGCATTTCCCATTACGAGGCAACAGCATCGGGAGAGCCTGTGCCCATGTGTTGCCAGCCGAACGATACGCGCGAGCCCTACGGCCGCGTCACAACGAAAAAGCGAAAGAAAGTGATATTTATTTTTTGTTGCCCTACGAAACAGCGGTTTGCTCGCGCGGGAGTTTTTGTTTTTCGTGACACACGCGCACCGTGCACACTCTATCGCAGCTCTCTGTATCATCTTTCTTAATTCTATGCCCTGCCGGCACACGTGTTACCTGGATGGTCGTGGAGTAATATTATCATTTTCATCCCGGGATTCCAGGGTGGGTTTCCTGGAGTGAAGCAAACCCATTCGGGCTACGGTAGGAGGTTCCCGGTGCAGGAGGTGCTCTCGAAGGACAAATTTGTTGCTTCCATATTGCGTGTTTTTTTTGTGTGTTGTTACTTTCACCTTTCAACGCCCGCACTTACCGAGCCGGGGCCGGAGAGACGCAATGTTGGGAGCAGAAATTATTACAATCGGCCGAGGAATGCGTTTGTGCCGCGCCACGTGGGAGACAGCGTCTCCACTGTCTTACGGTGCCAGCATCGGAAGCGTTCCGCTGGCAAGAAAACATTGTACATAAAAGAGAGCCCATGTCAGTTTTGCATCGCTTTATTTTCACCGCATCGTTGTGTGCCACAAAGCAAACCATACTTTAATAAAAATTGTTCGATGAAAATGGCGCAGGCAGAAAGGAGTGGAAGAAATATTATTACACAAAACCTGAGGACAAATAAAACAGGTCACTTGATCCGATTAATACATTTTGCGTAGGGTTGGGTTACAACCTTCTTCGCAATTGGGCTATATAATAGGTTTAAATTGAGATTAAAGCAAAAACAAGATCTGAATTCCACCAATTTGACGAAACTCCATAGCTGACAAAGCTGAATGTTGAACATCGCTATTGAGTTCAGTTGAATTCAATCATATAAAAGGATAATGTATATTCGCTCTGTGCGATTTATTTACTACAGTAGACGGTTGAAGGTTCATTTGAATCTGTTTGTGCTTTTGATAATGAAATAATGTTATAGTGAATTGGAACTGAAATGGAACTAATGTACATTTTGCTGTCATTTTAGAGTACTTTATGTATCGTAACATAAAAAAAATGTTATCTAGTATGAATTATTTGTTTAATTTGATCTCTTTAATTTCATAAGTCGACAATTTTGGATATAAGCTTTAAAACATCTCAAAACAGCAAGTTATTTCATCGTCTATGTTTATGTGTTAGTTGAGAATACGGTTGAGGTTGAGATGATCTGTTTCAGACGGAACATATTTTTACGGCAAAGATGTTAGCAAATCATAATGCCAAATGAATTTTACTGGGTTAATTCAAATGATGTTCTGAATGATAAAAATTCTCATGAAATTAATTTAATTCGAATGGATTTCCGTATGGTTGCTTTATCAACATTCAACATATTCACCCAGCACATGTTCATCAATCAATATACCAACCAATGTAAATAGGCTGGTTTAAAATAAACTTCTACGTCAAACACATTTGCGAAACAATATGGGTTCTGAATCTTCCTTTATCGCTACCAGAATGTTGCAATAAAGTACACAGACGGCGTTCGCAGAAACCACATTTCACGGTGCGGTATCGAACGACGTATGGAAAACTTAATTTCATTCCAAGTGCTGTCCAGGCGCTGCTGTCTTGGGCCGCTCTGGATGGTTGGCGCGGTTGGGTTCCCATGCATATGCCCACACGAAGCCACATGTGTTGCTCGGCTGCAAAATATTTGCACACATCACAGCGATGAGCAGTGTGCGGAAGAAAACACAATCGGGGAGAAAAATTCTAACACCAGGGCCCGAAAGCGATAAAAACAGCAACAACAAAATCGCATGTGAGTATGATTGCCAGCAGCAGGAGCACCGGGCGGTGGCAGCGGCTCTACCCTTACAAACTGCAGATCTACCGCAGAACACCGAAGGTTGAAGCGAACCCGAGCGAGCCAAGCCAAAAAGGTGGCTTAAAATTTTGCACAGAAAACAACAAAATTGTTGAAACCATAAAATGGCACAACATAAAGAAGGAAAGCCGGTGGAGCATTGGCCAGCTGAGAAACACGTTGCGCGCAGCCGTTCAAAGAAATGTGGACTCGGACTCGGAAAACCACAAATGGTACTGCTCTGGAGGCAGGCGCACGAATAGCAAACACCTCTCGGGAAGAAGTGCTCACTGCGAACGAATCGCTGTGTGTAAGCGTTGTGTTAGGTTTAGAAGAAGGTGCCGAAATTAAAGGTAACATAAAGGGCCTTAAACCGACTGATTGAATTTCTCAGCCGTACAGCATCAGGTAGTTTTGCAGAATAATAATTTAAATATTTCTATTGACGCTGTGGAAGAGTAGAAAACAATATGCTTTGTTTTTTCTTACTTCTGTTTGTAACTCTGCTAAACTTAGATTGTTATTTTGCTTTGATTCTACTGAAATTAATATACTGTGATATACAAACTTTTTAAGATCAAATCGTACAGCATAACGATGCTGGACAAATTATTCCTAATAGAAGTAGATATTGCTTTTGATGAAACTACCCACAAAATTATAATTATGCCATTTGATTAAGAGCTATAACATGCACTACATATTAAGCAATGTGGTTTTATCAAGATAGTAATATTATAGTTGAAAATTGAATATTTAACAGGAAAGTGTTATAAACGATTTCTTATAAATGAACATTTGATTACTTGAAATCGTTTCGAGACAATTTTAGTACAGTTTTGTAGCACAGTTTTGTTTGGGACAGTTTTATGTTCTCATACGATGGTCACTTGATATAATAACTTGTCATAGTTTGTAACATTCTATCAATGGTTTTGAAATGTATCTATAAATTATAAAATACAAGACATAGTTGTAAACTGCAAAACGTGACAAGAACATTGTACAACACACGACGTATAATTTAAGATGTTGCTTAATTTATCGATACAATGCTAAACAGTAAACGTGCCGTTTTAATTAGATCAAATATCAAAATACCTATGAATATGTAATACTTGCAAGCATCATTCACGCATTGGTTGAATTTATAAATAAACACATTCAAACAACTGTGCTTTTTCATATTTCACTACAATTCACTGATACTGAACATATATTTGTAAAATGCTTCCCAGCTACGAATAATATTAGAGCGAATTTTATCTGCATAAGCTTTTATCAAGCACACATAAATGCAATTTCGTTTCGCACACGCCAAATATCAAACGATGTTTGCACACAAACTATTTATTCAGAGCCGGCATGGTCGCGTCTCGTTATAACGTAGCCTCATGAGTCTGATATGTAATAAATAGCTTCATCTCCCATTACGCGTGAGCCATATGGCAAAGGGACACACGAAAACCCAACGCGCGCTTACAGCAAGAGGAAAAAGGTGTCCAAACGAAGGGTAAATAGTTTAAATAGTTTTCGATAGTGTCGACAAGCGGGATTCCTCGCGGGATTTAAATTATGCAAACGGGATTTCAAGCGAAGCTCCGTGCGAACGTTATTTACATAGATTCCTGTCCGCCAACATACAGTTTGGTGGGTGGCCCAGGTTGACACGAGCCGGCAGCAACGGGCGCGAGATGGAGGTCGGGAAAAACTGAAACAGACGCACACGCATTAAGCCGTCACAAATATTTGCAATCTAGAGCTGTAATCCAGCTTGAATAAACGGTTTAAAGTGAATAGATTTTCTTCTACGCATCTAAGCGCATCGCTCCAACCATTCGATCTGCTTTGAATGGGCATTATTATACATCAGTGCATTGGAAAATGGACGTTCGTATCGAAAATCTTCGTGAGATTATGTTTGCACGCGCACATGTGTGCTGGCGGGTGTGCTCGCCAGCGCCGAAAACATCTTCATCGGACAATGTGCGCGCCAGCGGATGTGTTGAAATGTTTTTCCTAACACGTTTATTATCCGCCCAGCCGGCCACGGAAGGAATTTTCAGTCAATTCATCAAAATCGAAATAATTTCCTCCGGGAATCCGTCATAGTGATAGATCGGTAATAATATTTTCCTCCTATGCTAATATTTGTTGATGTGATCAATAAATTTCCATACCCTTCGTAGCGCGGACCGACCGTGAGACGCCGAACATGATACGGAGCAACGGCCGCTTCCGAACTATCGTGCCCGACGAGCCGGCTGGGTGTTACGTTGACCGGGTGCGACGGTGAACCGTATCACACCTGATTGATAATAAAGCGAAGAATATGCACACCAGCAGCAATGATATCGTTTTTCAATTTGATGAAATTGCTTTCACACCTTTCCCGTCCATCGCCCCCGGTCTCGCGCGCATCCTTCAACTCCCGGGCATGTGTTTGTGTTTGTACCCTCGGCGTTGGGATGCAAGGTGGAACAGCGTGTGTGTGAAGTGCAGGGAAAGGACATCTGGAAACTGGGCTTGGCCAGCGGGAACGACGCGGAATTCCAAAGGGAAAACGGTCTTTCTCCACATCACCGTCAGAAGCAATCAGTCAACGTCAGATGTGAAACGGAAAGTGAAGGCGAGCGGCTGGTCTGTCAGTTTCTGAAGATGTCAAAATGTATGCGTTTTGGGGTGATGTTGTCAATAAAGTAGACTGAAGAGAGAAAAAACACTTTAAGAAGATTGCGAACGAATTATGTAGGTTCACTGTCAATGTGACGAAGAGGGGTTAAATCTATGTTATCATATCCCGCGCAATGTACGTTCTGAATCGTACAAAACTGTGTATAATTGCGCAAATATGTGGAAGCAGCTCAAACGTTGTCGGTTAATACGCGAGGAGTTATGCATCAGTACGTCTAAATCAATTAATAACTGCTTAAAACGTTCAAAATTCATTACTACTAATGCAAGTTATGTTGTTTAGGTGAATGGGTTAAAGGTTTTCTAATTCAAAGTAAATGTTATTTTCGAAATCAAAATATTCCCAACCTTTAAACGACTATGAAACCTGTTGTGAAACAAAGCCTCCAGACTAGAAGAACTTTAGAAGAACTTTTTATATTTCTATCCGGATTCTTCAAATTTGATCTCGAAGTTCACTGGGGTCGAAGTGATCTAGCCCTGTTTCCGTTAATGTAACACTCGCTCGAAACATACGACTATTAAGACATCATATATTTTTCCCGATGTCAGGTGGTTTTGCCCACTCGAGGCAGACTTACTTTATCACGAAGAATAAAGAATGAGATTCTTATGGCAAGGCGCTATTCGGCAAACCGGCCTAAGTGTGATTATGCACAAGACATCTCTTTTGTTAAATATTGATCGTTTCGTGTCATGGGCCATTATTGTCTGGGTTCATCGCTAGGGGCGAAGTTTTATGTCCCCCTCGTTTGTTTCCACCCTGCATACGGGCGTGAGCATAGCAAGTTCTTGAACTGCGGGTCAAACAGCTGCAGTGTAAGACTTGAAATTTTGTTTTTTCAACTGATCCCACGTAACAAATAGAGTTGCAGCATTTTGGGCCCAAAATCCCGAAGCCGAAAAACGACGACGAATAACAATTAAGAGCGAGGGCTTCATTAGTGCAGGGCCGCTTTGATAGAAACTGAGGCCTGCTTATTGCCTGGGAGAGTTTTTTATGGTTGTCAAGCAATGGTAGCTGATGGAAAGTGAAAATATTGCTCTTATGTCACATTTTGACAGTGGCGATGCATTTAACCGTTTGGTAAAGCTAGAAGAAAAGGGTTGAAGTAGATGGTATGCGTAACTGTGAGAGGTGAAGGTTCGGAAATAGAAATTAACTTTTGTCTTCCCCAAATGCTATCCACATTGACCTACTTTGATCCGTTTGATATTTTTGGCGGGTTAAAACGTCAGATATAAACTTGGAATAACGGTCGAACTTATTTTTGATAGATATAAAATTGCTCTTAAATCCACGTAAAATCGTAGCATAAGTATTCCTGTAAACATAATCCAAAATTAAAATTATACAGCGTCAGGTCGTCCAAGCTACACGATCGTTCAGCTACAACCTGGGAGTCGGTTGTTTTCACGCCGTTTTTCCGCCGCGGAGGGGGTACATGGGAGCATCAAAAAACTTCGAGGGCTCGTTATGTTGGTTTGCTTGGCTCGCTGAGAAGAGGAGCATACACCCATGTTAACAACCAGCGAACAGTAGCACACATGCCGTTCTAAACCGAATTGGCATCGTTAGAGTGTGCAGCGGCGCGTATTGCTTTGATCACAATCATAGTCTGGTGGCGGGGTAATCGCAGCCCGAGCCGGACCATACACGTCACGGCTAGTCTCTTCGAAGGTGTTGAGATGATGAGCCAAACGCGTACCGAACGCGTGACGTGCGAAGACATAAACGGACGGTCACCGGGAGATCCGAACGGTCTGGGAGGCATCGGAGCGAGAAAATTCTCCGCCAGACCGAGCGTGCTGGCCAGTTAAGGTCATTAAGTCGAGGCGCATTATTCTAATACGTTTCACCGCCTTCTGTAACGCGGTGATGAGACACTGGGTGATTTTTACCGATCAAGGTTAGGTTGCTCCAACCGCTGAAAACTGGAGGATATGGTTCGTTGGAATTTTAATCAGGAAGTGGTCTCGAAAAACAATGCCCTCCGTTGAAAACAATGCTTTCCAAAGTGCCGTCGAAACATAAATACTCGATGAAAGGATGCGCTTGGAAACATGCAACACCTTACGAGAACTTGAATTTAAGACTGACCGGGAAGGTGCAATGTGTTTCGTTGAATAATATGCTCATGTTTTCGTTGCTTGAAACACATATTACTAATCGATTCGACTAATACATAAAATCATGAGACAGTATTTCTATTCCATATACGATTACTTTTACTTTGATTATATTGCTTAAAGGAAGATTAAAGCGTAAGGACATTTCTGCAACACTTTAACATGTTACAACTGAAAATTATGTCCGTTGGATAGCACAACCTTCATTTCACACATCACAGCTCAGACTACCACTAGGCTTTTCTAATTTGCTTAATCTTCTGCACCCACGCATACGTCCTATTTGCATTAGTTTTGAAAACGGTAATCATTTTCCAGTGCATTCGTCTCCAATGAACTGAACTCATCTGTGACCGGTTCTATGAAAATAATTTGTCAACATCCCATCACTTTCCCCACAAACCTACACAAATAGGATGGTTTTCTTTGGGAAATTCGCAACACAACATCCTCGTGCGTAGGCAGCATCCAATCTGTCGCGAGTAGGTCTCAGATAATGAGAATGATAAATTATAGACATCTTTCCGGATCGGTGCTCATCGACGGAACGTTTGATCTTTGGATGCGGCTGTGGTACCGCAACCTACCCAAGCATGCGCCAACTGCCAACGGCCCTGAATCGCGACGCGAGTTGCCCTTTGGTCTTCAGGAAGCCGATGTTTGTCTCACCTGTGGAAAGTAGAGCGCTCCGCTGTGAAAGCACCATTCGCTATAAATAGCGCGCACCCGAGCGTTTCCGATGCGTTCGAAAATTGAAAATGATTTAATTTCGTCCTTTGCTGTGTCGGGACGGAACGGACGGGAAGTCTTTCCGCAACATTGACCATCCGGCAGCCGGGAGCGTTTCGCAAACCGGTTTGCCCCGCTCCGTTGACGCTGATCGGATTATGAAGTAATCATCGCATCGTAATGCCATTTGCCCAAAGCATCGATTCCGCCCGGGGTTTCCATCATTTCCATCATCAGTGTACGCACTCGTGCAGCTGTTCCCGAAATTGTCATGAATTTTGATCTGAGCTGACGGGGGGCGATGCTTCGATTTCGTGCTGTGCATAGCTGTAATCCTATCGAACGGCTCGATACGGCACATCTCGATGAAGGGCGCGCTGGCTGCAGCCCGTTCGAATGGTGCACTTTAAGGCGATCGAGCCAATTTGAGCCTCGGGAGCTCATTATCGAGTGCGAAAATACACGCAGTCATACACTTGCGCCTCGCACCGGAAGCACTCATGGTGCAGCGCACATTAAATTTGATAGTCCTTTACATGCTATTAAAATCAACGCCACCTCATTCGCAAACAGGGAGATGAGCGAGGCAGAGGCGCCTGACATGCGGTAGAACAGTCTGTCAAGAATGGCCACTCCATCACTGGCGGATCGGGTCTCGTGAAGGTGGAATTATTACATAGACATATTCGCCACTGCAAAAACCCACCACCACAGCGAAAAGGCTCCCTTCTGCGGTGGCGCTGGTGGTATAATAACGATAAATAAATTATAAAACAAATGACGAAAGCAATAACAGCGTAATTAATTCAATTAAATTAAATGATTCCTGCCAGCCCACATAAAACGCCCGTAAATGTCGCTCACACAAACACACACGGCCGCGCACATACGTTCAGCGACAATGTTGATCTCTTGGCAGAATGCGACAGTAGTTTGGATTGATATTTAAAAGGCTGCTGCACAGCACACCGCACCGTACGCACGCAGACAGCCCGGTTTAGTGGGCAAAGCATGCCGAGGACGCGGAGCGTTGTAATCGATCGGGAAAGAGCTTCGGCCGGTGAAGAGTGGTGGTCTCGTGAGATTTGAAGGCAGGCGGGACAGGATGTGTGTAAATCATTCATTTAAAGCATATTATACTATCAGCGAAACAATTAATTAAACCATACCAGGTAGATGGGCGGCGCGGCCGGGGTAACACTTTCGATGGGCTAATGTTGACGCGTGAATAAATTGTAATTTGTTCGGAAGTATAAACGAGGCTCATTAGGATCACACGTTGCGGATGAGAAAAAAAGAAGAGGTGATGTATACGCATATGGAGTAAGTTTCATGGAACTAGGGTTTAAATTAGTTATTTTTGAGAATTTGAATACAATTTTAGTCGGATATTATTTTGATCAGAGTGACATATTCTCATCGGGATATATGAACTATGTACAAGTAGAACACACAACAGTGTCTATTATGTATCTAATTTGATGGTGAGATAGTGTGGTCGCTGTTATTAAATCATATTTAAACGATTGTTTGGAAGCTGGTGATTGTGGTATGCCATTGCTATCTGTGCAGACGATGTGCTTGCCGTTCTCATCTCTAAGATGTATGAGTTATTTTCATTGTTTAGCTTGCTAATAATCTGTACTACTAATGCGTCTTACGTATTGCTACCAACATTGTTAGCTACAGAACCTTCATGTTTTACATTACAAACAAAACAGTCAAAGAAACCAGAGCAAGATAAAATAATTTGAAAGATGATCCATGCCCATGACTGGTATCCTCATGTGTACTGATCTATTCGGTGCTTGAAGTTCCTGTCTTGCCAAAACTATAGTTATTGCAGTTTTAAATTTCTCACATGCATTGGAACACAAAAGCAAACAAACAAACAAAAAGAAAGGATGGATCATAGAAATGAGCAAAGCACATGTGTAGTGTTGGGCAAAGCAGAAAAATAGGTGTGCTGTGCTCACGCGCACACGCACTGTACTGTGCTGTGCGAAACTAGCAACGTGCGCGCCGTAGCACTGTGTGAGGTAATTAAATTTAATTAATCATCATCACACAGTCTACAAATCAATGATGAGCTATTCGTCAGAAGAAAGCTTTTCCCAGAAATGCGTCTGGATCGTCAGCAGTAATTTCATTTAAAAAAAGTAAAGAAAAGAAATAATTGAGAATGCCACATGCGCCGTTGAGCAAACGTCTTGCAACGCCAGGTTCGCTACGAACGCTCCCAAACGGGCTTGAAAGCAACGCAAGAAAGACGGCAAGACAGACAGCATCCCTCTTCATGCGGCAATGCATAACTCATCTCCATCGCCCGATTCACTCGCAATCGTTGCGAGCTAACGAGCAAGTGTCATGTGCATTGTTCCCGTATCGGTGTCGCAGTGAAAATTGGGTTACGATAAGAGTTTCTTGATTGGCTTTGCAGCACGAAGATACAAGCGAGAAGCATCTTACCAGTCTCGCCATCACAACAAAGAACGCAGAGAACACAGAGAAGCGAACGGGAATCATTTCATCAAGAGATTATATTGAGCTGTGCTGAGTTTAAGGTTTAAGAAAATAAGTATCAATACGGGGGACTTACACGAATTTCTGCTTTAGTTTCTTTGTTTATAAACACATTGCTGGCACAACAAACTGTGTTTTAGTTATTTGTTGCTTGAAATTTTCTTCGAACGGTTTCTTTTACTCCTGATGAAATTTCAAACCCTTCCAGGATAAGCAACGTCACTGCAGCAGACCGTTACACCATTGCATCTCAAACAGAGAGAGAGAGAAAGAGAGTATCAGCTTCGCCTCCGAGCCCGGGCAAAACAGATCACGTCGGAAAAATCAGTATGTGAATTACCATACGCTGTTTCCCAACCAGGCTAGAAAGGAGTAGCTACACAGACACGTTGCACACAAAAACGAAACGAGACGTGATTTTTCCCGAGATGTCGCCCTTCACCATCGCCCGGATGCCGCTCCGGATACTTAATGCTGTCCTGCCCATGGTCAACCCCGAACAAAGGCGGGAAGATTTTCCGACCCGTCCGTACCGGGCCCGGAAAAAAGGACACCGGCGAATGCTGATAGTCATTATTTGAATAGCAAACAAGGATTAATAAATTTATCGGTGCAGTATTATTCTAATCAGTATTCATGGGAGAGGATCGACGATTCTTCTGCGGGATTTCTTACGCCTTTGCTGGCGTATTATGGCGTATTGTGCTGCTGATTTGTGCAGCTTCTTCTTCGTGCATGCCCAGCCCGGTCCTTTTGTTGTGATTGTCACAGCCGCCAACGTCCGAATTTGTGGGGCGAGGAAAGTAAGCGTGCCAGATGTACAACAATTGGACACTTTCATATTTTGATCTGTTTGTTTAGGGTTTATAAGTTAAGGATAATCCCACTGCCGTGAGAGCGTTCTTCTGTAAAGGAGTGTGCTTTGTGCGGAAACGGAGCTTAAAAGGGGTTTCAAAAAAGCAACGGACGATCTCGTCCAGTGAGCCTGTCCTTCGGGGGGAAGAAGAATCAGATTTGGGACACGGTCAAGTAGGAGGGTCACCCCTGTCCGGTGGTCGGTGTCCTTGTGCCAGCAAGGATTGCAAACACTCCCTGCACGAGAGGTGTATCATTTTCCCGTCGCTTCGGTACGCTCGAAACGCTCGCACAAGTACCTCATCTCACTTGATCCGAAAGAGGCACTTACGATCGATTGTATCCTCCACTTGGGATCAACAAAAAAGCAGCACCCTGAACAATAACGAAAATACACGCACACCCATACACTGCCCCAGTAGGCGGCCAGCCGAGCATGGTGGCCTACATTTTATAACTCTTTCTCGCTGGCGAGCTACACCGTGGAAGCGGAAGTCTCGAGACAGCGCCTTCCACATCCTTCCGGCGGGCACGCTGGCGGTGCCGAAACGTGCGCATGGTAAAGTATTGACCGGGCCGGAAAATCCACCGGGGAAATGCCAGCGTGCCGTCGAACGCAAACAATCCGTTTGTGCCCGGCACTCGGGAGAGCAGTTATGAAATTTTAATGCTCCCCGGTGCCCAGCACTCCAAGTGGCAGGATCCGCGGCAGGTCAGTCCACTGAAGGCGCTTTGCAGAGGGGATGGTCTGCAGAAAGCCAGCCGGCAGCTTTCCGACCAGGTCCCGTATTTTACAACGCACTGTGTGTCATTCTCATGGTGGACATTTGGTTCCGTTTTTAAATTGTTACCGATTTATCTTGCAATACTTTTTATTGCACTTCATTTTCCATCAGCCATCTTAAGACGTTGCAACATTGCCTAAGATTTTGTCATATTTTCTACTACAAACATAACTATGCAGTATTGTTTTGATTAAGATAATAAAATAGATTCATGAAATACTAATTCATTGAGATAACATAAAATATTTTAAAAGCTGCGCTATGCTTGTACAATACATGAACAACCATCTTTTGTATTCTATTCTGCTGTTTTGATACTGTTTTGTCGAAATCATTCGAACAGTGTTACCAATAAAAAAAACACTAGCAAATTTTTGACTGTTTTGGATTTGATAAAAGTGTGCTTTTAAATAAAAAAATATTATATGGACAGGAACAGACGTAGTATGAGTTATGAAAAAACCTTGTTAAAAACAAGTAAAAAGTAAAAGCTTCACGTAACAAAAAGATTGGAAAACGTGCTTATTTTATCAGAAGTGGTTTGGTTTTTTTTAGTGATGTGTACTAGACACAGAATATGTTCGTTCTGATAAGTAAGTTAGATTAAAACTTTTGCGTAAAGTCTAGCTTGTACAGACAATATTTTATAATTGGTATGTCTTGTATTGCTTTTTGCAGGTTATCAACTTCAAGAGAATGTTGTAATCGAATAATAGATTGAAATTGTGACACATAAAATTAACAGATAGCCTTTTTGGTCAATAATAGAATATCGACGCGAAAACTGTGGAACATATCGCCGAGCATTGAACATTTTTCTTCAAGTTGGATTAAATTTCTCTGTAAAAAAATGCATTCCCAAACTGCCCGCCGTTGATCCACTATCCACGATTCACCAGAACACGCTAGGAGGATATTTTATTTTTCTCAATTTGGCGACCAGACAAGCAGCGAGCGGCCTCCCACGATGGACGCTTTGTGGACCGGTTGAACGGTGAATTCACAAGCAGCTTAAGCCATCTGCCTCGAATCCATCGGACAGCAAAGCCACCGAACGGTCCTGTGCGAAGGAACGGTCGCTCGTTTGCTTGGTGATTAATTACGGCGTCTTTGCGCTCTAAAGGCCGCGGCGGACTCCTTTTCGTTCGGATTGTAGTATGCTACGGTGGAAACTTTACGCCCGTCCGTCCCCTTAGATCCAGCCGAAACTGGGTAAGAGAGAACGAGCGCAGCACTGTCCGCTCCCTCGTTTTGGCGAACAAAAGCCTCGTCCACCGGAGGTCCACCCCGCTCGAGAAGCTGCCGAAGAAAAGCGGCCGTTGTCAGCACGTTGAACCGGTGCACAGGTTCTCCGTGGCATGAGCCTACCTTAAACGCCGAGCGGGAACCGCGGCAAGTATTTTAAAACATTCCTCTGCGGCTTAGCTCGGAGTTGCTCGCGGTACCATGGGAAACTTTACATAACCACTTCAAAAGTTTTACACACCACTGGCGACCACCCCGCCGCACGTCCTTTGGGAAAATGTTCGCAAATCTTTTCCAGATGTGTGCCATGGTTAATGAACTGTACCGAAAGTGAGATGTTTCGAAGAGAATCTCGGCGGCGAGCGAGATTTGGAGTGTAAGATTTGGCTTACTAACTTGCAGGCTGCTTCCGCGCCTGGTGCCGCTGTCTTTCAACGCAGCAGCGTCGAGCACCGTCGGTTCCGAGCCCGTGTTTTCGGGGCGGCTTGGCAGACTAATCCATTGGTGCCAAAAATTTGCCACCCACCCACCCGAAGTGGTTGGGAGGATATGATCCCGGGCGCTTTGGTTTCGAACAATAAACGCCACTAAGAAGGCACGCTTGGCTGATAAAAATTGAAAACTTTAAAAAGCAACCCTTACCGGCCGTTTCAAGGGATTATGGAAAAACGGGTCAACAAAGAGGGAAACTATCCAGCATGATGGCAAAGTTTCTAATGGTATGCTTATGCTGCACTGTGTGTGTGGAACAACTTTTGGGCATAAAGCAAATGAAGATCCTACAGTGCGATGGCGAATTTAGAAAAAAACGCTATTTTTATGGCTTCTAAGCTTAACGTGAGTTTAACAACTAACAGAAAAGAAAATGTTGCCTGATGTACACTGAATGAAAAAATAAATGTTGCTGTTCATAAGAAAAAAGTTTGTAGCTGCTTTGTATGAATGTTATGTACAAAATAAACTAATAATAGTTGTAAAACAAACTAGATGAAACATTGATGATAGAGTAACCGTGATTTTTTTTTAATTGAATGGAACATCTAAACAAAGGATGAAATTATACATCAAATGATTCCTTTTTTGTTAGTGTTGTTATAATAGTTCAGCCTTACACTTAAAACAAATCCATTGAAATGTAACATATTGTTTGTATACTGTTGATGAATTATTGAAAAAATCATTCTGTAACTCTTCAAAGTTGCATCGTAAAAATCATTCACCTCAGTACTCTTTATGAAAACATTGTTGTCGTAGAGGTAAATTAATTCTAAAAGTATTTCAAAGTACATTAAATTCATATCTAAGCACATCTCAGCTCATTGCCTACAAATGCTAAGTATGCAATCACTTCAGTGTTGCAAGGGATGTAAATAGACATTTACATTGTCCATTACGGTGCACGAATCACCCAAGGGAGATAAAGCAACGACTCGCATCCTTGACGAGGGTGACAATTACTCATTACCTAACGCAGATCCACAGTCGTAAAATTATTACCGCAACCAAGCTATCCCAACAGGCAGTATAAGCAGCCATTTAATTCACTCAGACTTTAAACACTACCCCCGTACCATATCGTACAAAAAAGGGTGTCTTGTTTAGTCGTGTTACAAAACACCGTGTGCGTTCGATGGTGCGATTTACATTTCATTTTTTCCCATATGCCACTTGACCCTCTGCATATTCCTGTGAGGAATTTTGATTTGTGTTGTGTCTATGGCTCGAGCAACACATCCACACACCGAACGCGGTGTTTATGAAGGATATCTATTACCGGCGCAGCAAGTCATCTTCGTGACCCGATTATGGTTGCTGATGCGATGCGTCTCTTATGAGGTAAAGCTAAATCGCTGTGTCGTTCGGTTATTTGAAGCTTTAAAACTATCATTAGAATAATGAATTAGTAGCCATTCCAGCAAACTGTTATTTGACGGTGCGTAAGATGGTCGAGAAACTTGGTTGGTATTGAGAACTTGTTATTGTAAGGGGTTGGCTTATTTATTAATAACTAAAGTCAACGCAAATTTGTCAACTGCTGAGCGGAGAACGATAACGTTAGCTTTTATATTACTAGAAACATCTGATACAAAAGCTAACGTTTTGTTTAAGTAAAAAATAACATTCGAATGTTTGAACTCACTTTTCTTATTATATAGACACAAATTTCTTTTATGATTCGAAAAAAGTCAATCGTGTTTATCTTTAATTTCTCCATTCAGTTTAGGTTATTTCTTTTTTGATTATATTTATCTAGTCACAATCGATTTATCCCCAAAATAGTTTAAAGCTTGAAGAAGGGTCTATTCATGATATGGAATTTATAAGTAAAGTAGCGTTATCAATTAAAATTTAATCTAGATAATTATTTAAACCACGACATTTAGTTGAGACTGAGTTATTCAACCCGGGTTGAGCGAGATTAATATTATTATAAAGTACGTATTATGAAGATAGTATAGTATGTATTGCGATAGTATGTGTTATAAAGAACTTAGCTCTCTCTCACGTAACAATTAAAATCCAACGATATAGCGTTAAAAGCAACGAAAAGAAGAGGTTGCCCGATGGTTTAATATTCTGTGTCTAGTACACATCACTAAAAAAAACCAAACCACTTCTGATAAAATAAGCACGTTTTCCAATCTTTTTGTTAAGTGAGGCTTTTACTTTTTACTTGTTTTTAACAAGGTTTTTTCATAACTCATACTACGTCTGTTCCTGTCCAGATAATTTTTTTATTTAAAAGCACACTTTTATCAAATCCAAAACAGTCTAAAATTTGCAAGTGTTTTTTTTTATTGGTAACACTGTTCGAATGATTTCGACAAAACAGTATCAAAACAGCAGAATAGAATACAAAAGATGGTTGTTCTTCGAAACATCTCACTTTCGGTACAGTTCATTAACCATGGCACACATCTGGAAAAGATTTGCGAACATTTTCCCAAAGGACGTGCGGCGGGGTGGTCGCCAGTGGTGTGTAAAACTTTTGAAGTGGTTATGTAAAGTTTCCCATGGTACCGCGAGCAACTCCGAGCTAAGCCGCAGAGGAATGTTTTAAAATACTTGCCGCGGTTCCCGCTCGGCGTTTAAGGTAGGCTCATGCCACGGAGAACCTGTGCACCGGTTCAACGTGCTGACAACGGCCGCTTTTCTTCGGCAGCTTCTCGAGCGGGGTGGACCTCCGGTGGACGAGGCTTTTGTTCGCCAAAACGAGGGAGCGGACAGTGCTGCGCTCGTTCTCTCTTACCCAGTTTCGGCTGGATCTAAGGGGACGGACGGGCGTAAAGTTTCCACCGTAGCATACTACAATCCGAACGAAAAGGAGTCCGCCGCGGCCTTTAGAGCGCAAAGACGCCGTAATTAATCACCAAGCAAACGAGCGACCGTTCCTTCGCACAGGACCGTTCGGTGGCTTTGCTGTCCGATGGATTCGAGGCAGATGGCTTAAGCTGCTTGTGAATTCACCGTTCAACCGGTCCACAAAGCGTCCATCGTGGGAGGCCGCTCGCTGCTTGTCTGGTCGCCAAATTGAGAAAAATAAAATATCCTCCTAGCGTGTTCTGGTGAATCGTGGATAGTGGATCAACGGCGGGCAGTTTGGGAATGCATTTTTTTACAGAGAAATTTAATCCAACTTGAAGAAAAATGTTCAATGCTCGGCGATATGTTCCACAGTTTTCGCGTCGATATTCTATTATTGACCAAAAAGGCTATCTGTTAATTTTATGTGTCACAATTTCAATCTATTATTCGATTACAACATTCTCTTGAAGTTGATAACCTGCAAAAAGCAATACAAGACATACCAATTATAAAATATTGTCTGTACAAGCTAGACTTTACGCAAAAGTTTTAATCTAACTTACTTATCAGAACGAACATATTCTGTGTCTAGTACACATCACTAAAAAAAACCAAACCACTTCTGATAAAATAAGCACGTTTTCCAATCTTTTTGTTACTCTCACAAACTCTTAATTTAATTGGTAGAACTGACAATAAAACTTCAACCGGTAGTGATATTTGAAAGTAGAAGAGCTGCATGATAGTGAACAATAAATCAATTAAACGTTTATCCGAAGCTAAATTAAAATTTCGACGCAACGAAACACGCAGCAACAGCGATCCCCGCAGCAACCGATGCTGGTACGTGACGTCAAGTAGGCTTATTTTTTAGATAAGATTAAAGGGACGCCACCAGCGTGGTTGTGCGCAGGCAGGAAACGGTGCGAGGTGTGATAACGTACGCCTGCATTCAAACAGCGTATGGTAATTCACATACTGATTTTTCCGACGTGATCTGTTTTGCCCGGGCTCGGAGGCGAAGCTGATACTCTCTCTCTGTTTGAGATGCAATGGTGTAACGATCTGCTGCAGTGACGTTGCTTATCCTGGAAGGGTTTGAAATTCCATCAGGAGTAAAAGAAACCGTTCAAATAAAATTTCAAGCAACAAATAACTAATTTGTAACTAACACAGTTTGTTGTGTCAGCAATGTGTTTATAAACAAAGAAACTAAAGCAGAAATCCCCCGTATTGATACTTATTTTCTTAAACCTTAAACTCAGCACAGCTCAATATAATCTCTTGATGAAATGATTCCCGTTCGCTTCTCTGTGTTCTCTGCGTTCTTTGTTGTGATGGCGAGACTGGTAAGATGCTTCTCGCTTGTATCTTCGTGCTGCAAAGCCAATCAAGAAACTCTTATCGTAACCCAATTTTCACTGCGACACCGATACGGGAACAATGCACATGACACTTGCTCGTTAGCTCGCAACGATTGCGAGTGAATCGGGCGATGGAGATGAGTTATGCATTGCCGCATGAAGAGGGATGCTGTCTGTCTTGCCGTCTTTCTTGCGTTGCTTTCAAGCCCGTTTGGGAGCGTTCGTAGCGAACCTGGCGTTGCAAGACGTTTGCTCAACGGCGCATGTGGCATTCTCAATTATTTCTTTTCTTTACTTTTTTTAAATGAAATTACTGCTGACGATCCAGACGCATTTCTGGGAAAAGCTTTCTTCTGACGAATACCTCATCATTGATTTGTAGACTGTGTGATGATGATTAATTAAATTTAATTACCTCACACAGAGCTACGGCGCGCACGATATTCATTTTCATACGAAATTGCTGGGGTGATTTTGAAATAATAGCTTCACAATCGGTTGAGGCAATAGACGGTTTCAATCGGTTGTGGTAATAGACAGACAAATGCAGTGATAATGCTAGGCAAATTGATCTACTCTCAAATATAAACATATACTTGTTCCCCACTTCCACATTTATATGATAATATGATATTTATTACCGGAACGCTGTAAACTGTTTAACCGAATTCAAGAAGTTCCAATACTATCGAGAAGCCATCTTCAAATGAAACACAAAAAACACTCTCACAAACTCTTAATTTAATTGGTAGAACTGACAATAAAACTTCAACCGGTAGTGATATTTGAAAGTAGAAGAGCTGCACGATAGTGAACAATAAATCAATTAAACGTTTATCCGAAGCTAAATTAAAATTTCGACGCGACGAAACACGCAGCAACAGCGATCCCCGCAGCAACCGATGCTGGTACGTGACGTCAAGTAGGCTTATTTTTTGGATAAGATTAAAGGGACGCCACCAGCGTGGTTGTGCGCAGGCAGGAAACGGTGCGAGGTGTGATAACGTACGCCTGCATTC
>KZ069223.1:0-24316 GCA_002091845.1 Anopheles cracens
ATAGCGCCGGCAATGCCCGAGAAGCCGGCCAAGTGATTGTCGATGATCCGAAAAAAAGGATGTAATACTGGACGGTTTATGGCTGGGTAAGGCTTGTTCCTGGTGACCCGAGGGACGGTGCATGAAAAGACTCGGAACACAAAAGGTGACTCTAGGAGACGACATTTTATACCTCTACCGGTCGGTTCGGCAAGGCTTTAACATTAGCTTTATACTATATTTCAACACAAAGTTAGATCCTTTCACGACACAGTTTGAAATACTTGCGTTAATTAATCGAAATACTTTAACATCAACATCCACGCCTCGTTATTGCCGTTTAAATCTATTCCAAACGCTGCTAAAACGCTTCTCCTTCACCTTTCACCTGCTCCACTTCCGAAGTTTTGTGGCTCGAAAATCGAAATGTCTGCCCGTGACACGGGCTTGATGCGTTTTCGCCGTACCATCCGGTTGCAGCAGGTGCGAGCGATGGCAGTGCGGTGGCCACCTTCTTTGCAAGACGCACCGCGGGTGGTTCTTTGTGCGCCCCGCACAGCCCTGGAGCGACACGCTGCGGTGGTCGGAAAATCAATTTACCGTGTTTTTTTGCTGTTGTTGTTGCTGCCGTAGTTGCGCGCACGTTTAGTCCGTTGCATTTTGCGCTCGACGTGAAGGCATTCGTCAGTGGCAGCCGGTGGTTTCTGGTGTGTACGGTGTGGTGTTTTCGGAATGGTGATAAGTTTTTTTTACATATCCCTTCAACGAACTTGAACACATTGTTACACAAAAAAAGGAAATGCCTCAAGTTATTTCTCTTACTCAGTAGGACGCATTTCGTGGACAAAGAGAAACAGTCTACGGTCACTTATGTGAACGCTTCTGAACATTGACCATTCACGAGCTCTGCTATGAATGGCCTCATCCTCCAGCGCACTGCCCATCGCTCCAGTGTGCACAATTTATGTTTACGACCGTCACATATTAAAGCTCGAAGGCTATAAAGAAAATGCCCTGTTAGCTTAAGCATTTACTGACTCATGCATGTGACTTTACGTTGAATGTTTACAAAATTAGCAAACCACGTGCACGGCCTTTTTTGGAAAGACAAGAACATCAAAACTGAAGTAAAGAAGGTCCACTAAGGTGAATAGAAAAACACATCTTTCTCGGCCGTACTTCTCTTATCACTGTTTTCACGTAATAATTTTGCGGGAAGAAATTTATTGGCCATTTCCGTCTCCAGCACGATACTTCCCGGGGCATGTGTGCTCTTCAGTGTCCAGGCCTCTTATTGGCCAGCCGCTCGATTGCATCGTAAAATGCAGGCAGCGTTACACAAAACTGCCGCCACAACAATAGCGCCGGCAATGCCCGAGAAGCCGGCCAAGTGATTGTCGATGATCCGAAAAAAAGGATGTAATACTGGACGGTTTATGGCTGGGTAAGGCTTGTTCCTGGTGACCCGAGGGACGGTGCATGAAAAGACTCGGAACACGTCGTGAGTTATGAGAGGCTTCAAGCAATATCCGGTGCACCTGCATCATCCGGCAAGTAGTCGCTTTATGAAGTATGACAATGGTCGGGATTTCGTCGCTGTGATATTGGCTCGCTATTGACGCTATGATTAAGGTATTTAGATACTTTTTTATTATATTCGAAATTTTGCACATAGGGCATGTTTTGTAGGTTAGAAACCTTTCCGAATCACAGCGAAAAGCGTTCCATAATAAGCGCCAAGCCCTCGGCAGTATCAAGCACACGCGGTGTTTATTTAAAAGATTTAATAACCAAACTTTATTTAATAACCACTCCACTTTTGCCGTTCATGTGAGCAAGGGATTGAACAAACAATAGGAAGAGATTAAATCGTTTGCGGGAGAGTGGGAAACCAGGCTGTTGGGAAAAAAGGGGTAGAGCGCAAACATTCCTACACAGGAAAAAGTTTTCCACACTAGGAAGCAATTGACTCGAGCTTGTTGAGGAAACTCCTAAATTATGAATTATGCTGACAGATGTCGAAGAGATTAAGAAGAACGATTCAGAAGAAAAAAAAGTTTGATGAAGATCTTAATAATTTGAAGAGTTTTTTTTACATATCCCTTCAACGAACTTGAACACATTGTTACACAAAAAAAGGAAATGCCTCAAGTTATTTCTCTTACTCAGTAGGACGCATTTCGTGGACAAAGAGAAACAGTCTACGGTCACTTATGTGAACGCTTCTGAACATTGACCATTCACGAGCTCTGCTATGAATGGCCTCATCCTCCAGCGCACTGCCCATCGCTCCAGTGTGCACAATTTATGTTTACGACCGTCACATATTAAAGCTTTTTTTACATATCCCTTCAACGAACTTGAACACATTGTTACACAAAAAAAGGAAATGCCTCAAGTTATTTCTCTTACTCAGTAGGACGCATTTCGTGGACAAAGAGAAACAGTCTACGGTCACTTATGTGAACGCTTCTGAACATTGACCATTCACGAGCTCTGCTATGAATGGCCTCATCCTCCAGCGCACTGCCCATCGCTCCAGTGTGCACAATTTATGTTTACGACCGTCACATATTAAAGCTCGAAGGCTATAAAGAAAATGCCCTGTTAGCTTAAGCATTTACTGACTCATGCATGTGACTTTACGTTGAATGTTTACAAAATTAGCAAACCACGTGCACGGCCTTTTTTGGAAAGACAAGAACATCAAAACTGAAGTAAAGAAGGTCCACTAAGGTGAATAGAAAAACACATCTTTCTCGGCCGTACTTCTCTTATCACTGTTTTCACGTAATAATTTTGCGGGAAGAAATTTATTGGCCATTTCCGTCTCCAGCACGATACTTCCCGGGGCATGTGTGCTCTTCAGTGTCCAGGCCTCTTATTGGCCAGCCGCTCGATTGCATCGTAAAATGCAGGCAGCGTTACACAAAACTGCCGCCACAACAATAGCGCCGGCAATGCCCGAGAAGCCGGCCAAGTGATTGTCGATGATCCGAAAAAAAGGATGTAATACTGGACGGTTTATGGCTGGGTAAGGCTTGTTCCTGGTGACCCGAGGGACGGTGCATGAAAAGACTCGGAACACAAAAGGTGACTCTAGGAGACGACATTTTATACCTCTACCGGTCGGTTCGGCAAGGCTTTAACATTAGCTTTATACTATATTTCAACACAAAGTTAGATCCTTTCACGACACAGTTTGAAATACTTGCGTTAATTAATCGAAATACTTTAACATCAACATCCACGCCTCGTTATTGCCGTTTAAATCTATTCCAAACGCTGCTAAAACGCTTCTCCTTCACCTTTCACCTGCTCCACTTCCGAAGTTTTGTGGCTCGAAAATCGAAATGTCTGCCCGTGACACGGGCTTGATGCGTTTTCGCCGTACCATCCGGTTGCAGCAGGTGCGAGCGATGGCAGTGCGGTGGCCACCTTCTTTGCAAGACGCACCGCGGGTGGTTCTTTGTGCGCCCCGCACAGCCCTGGAGCGACACGCTGCGGTGGTCGGAAAATCAATTTACCGTGTTTTTTTGCTGTTGTTGTTGCTGAAAAAAAAACAAAAAGCAAGCGGTATGTAAATTTTACTATCAATCATGACGATATTGCTGCTGTTAGAACAGGACCATTTAGGATGGTTGAATACAAATACGAACACAAATACAAATTAGTTGCCGTTTGTCATTCTCCATCGACAATGATTGAAAGCCGTGAAGCTTTTCTCGACAAATGCTTAAATATTGCAATGGATACACCACACAAGTGAACATAAATCTCTGTAGTTATATTGGCTGCCATCGACCATTGTACAAGCTACACGTTGATGCGCATCAATCACGGAAGATAACGAGCCAATGTTTCGCGCAAATGGATGGCTTATATGGTTCATAATTTGCTTACGGTCCGATGGGTTCCGCTCGGTGGGTCAGCGTATTCAATTAAACCGGCTTTACTTCAATCAGCAATCACTTTAAACCGAAGAGATTGGAAAATAATTAGCATAAATCATATCGCAAATATGCTTCCGCACCCAGTCCGACCCGGTCAAGTCGCGGCACGGTGTCAACAAGCGTCGGTGCAATCAATCGGTTCCATTAATTGGTTTCGATAACACGGGCGCAAGGGGGGTTGAGACAGAGAATGGCAAGGATTTGAGCTTAATTAGCAATTCTCAAAGACAAGCATGGAGCGAGCGGATACAATCGAGCCGTGCCAAGTACAAGCCCGTGTTGAATATGACCGTATTATGCCTGAAACAGAAACATGCTTGTGGAGATGAATAAACACAGGATTAGCTCTAGTCTTGAATTACCTAACTAGAATTTCAAATAAGACGCCTCCAAAGAATTCGAAGTCTATTGTAAGCTATTTATGGTAAATCTTTTAGATTGCTTATTCACTTTTCTTGGAATGGAACAAATCACTCATAGTTCACTCATTCGCTTCTCTAGATTAGTGTCATAACTAGAATTTTTAGATTTTCACGGTCTGCATGCGCTTAAAGTGAGCGAAAAAGCATCGGAACGTTCTGTTACAAGCATAAAGCCAGGGGAGCGAAGTTTCCTTATGCTAATTAGTCGAGCCGAAGCCTCGGCCCGGGCTTCTATCAACATTTGCCAGACCCTTGAACCATATTGGTCAGATTCGATGAGGCTTTGGTGAGAGCTAATCAAGGGAGGGCGTAGAGCAATGTTTGGGAAATGGGGAGCGGAAGAAATTAAATAAAGTAAATTATGTGATGGTTATAATTAAATTTAACGCACCATGCAATATGCGCAACGCTTTTTGGAGCTCGGAACCCAAAACGGTCGTTTGTGCAGAAGCAGATTGGATGCATCTATAAAGCAGTATAGAAGAGAAGGCACATGCTGGAGCATAATATAGAAAAAAAAACAAAAAGCAAGCGGTATGTAAATTTTACTATCAATCATGACGATATTGCTGCTGTTAGAACAGGACCATTTAGGATGGTTGAATACAAATACGAACACAAATACAAATTAGTTGCCGTTTGTCATTCTCCATCGACAATGATTGAAAGCCGTGAAGCTTTTCTCGACAAATGCTTAAATTTTTGCTGTTGTTGTTGCTGCCGTAGTTGCGCGCACGTTTAGTCCGTTGCATTTTGCGCTCGACGTGAAGGCATTCGTCAGTGGCAGCCGGTGGTTTCTGGTGTGTACGGTGTGGTGTTTTCGGAATGGTGATAAGTTTATGCAGAATTGTACAAAATTGAAACGATGTTTTGTATAGTCGATAGGAAGAATTACAATTTTTCTGAAAAAAAAACACTTAAATTATATGTGTTTGTACAAAATGTGCTGTCCCTCCACGGCTGATAGTACACCCGGGAATGTAATTTTCCGTTTCCGGATAAAATTGACACTTAATTCCAGCGTTCCGCACACCGAAATTAATGAAAAACATTATTCAACGAAACTGTTACACAGCTGCGCTGAGTTGCAGTGGAAACCGCCTCCGAGTGAAACAGACAAATGAAAAATCACCATCCGCGTGAAATGTCCGTGGCGTTGCAAGGAAAAAACCCATACCAGCAAGCCCCCCTGACGGGTAAGAAAGATTAAAGATAAAGCGAAATCCACCGCCCACGCGCACGATGCGGTTAGATCAGTTCATTGCGACGCCACCACGTCGTGGAAGGTCGTGGAGAGATTTATTAAATTTTATTTTCACGCGCGCCCCCGAACGTGGGCTATTTGCCGTTTCGCTTCTTCCCGACGCGCGTGCGGGAGATTGTTTGAAATTTATCGCATTCTTCCCACGCAGCGCGTGGTTTTGGGCTGTGTCTGTGTGTGTAATGAGCGATATTTGACCTTTCCCGGTGCGCATCGGAACGTTCTGTTACAAGCATAAAGCCAGGGGAGCGAAGTTTCCTTATGCTAATTAGTCGAGCCGAAGCCTCGGCCCGGGCTTCTATCAACATTTGCCAGACCCTTGAACCATCATTTTATACCTCTACCGGTCGGTTCGGCAAGGCTTTAACATTAGCTTTATACTATATTTCAACACAAAGTTAGATCCTTTTCACGACACAGTTTGAAATACTTGCGTTAATTAATCGAAATACTTTAACATCAACATCCACGCCTCGTTGTTGCCGTTTAAATCTATTCCAAACGCTGCTAAAACGCTTCTCCTTCACCTTTCACCTGCTCCACTTCCGAAGTTTTGTGGCTCGAAAATCGAAATGTCTGCCCGTGACACGGGCTTGATGCGTTTTCGCCGTACCATCCGGTTGCAGCAGGTGCGAGCGATGGCAGTGCGGTGGCCACCTTCTTTGCAAGACGCACCGCGGGTGGTTCTTTGTGCGCCCCGCACAGCCCTGGAGCGACACGCTGCGGTGGTCGGAAAATCAATTTACCGTGTTTTTTTGCTGTTGTTGTTGCTGCCGTAGTTGCGCGCACGTTTAGTCCGTTGCATTTTGCGCTCGACGTGAAGGCATTCGTCAGTGGCAGCCGGTGGTTTCTGGTGTGTACGGTGTGGTGTTTTCGGAATGGTGATAAGTTTATGCAGAATTGTACAAAATTGAAACGATGTTTTGTATAGTCGATAGGAAGAATTTCAATTTTTATGAAAAAAACACTTCAATTATATGTGTTTGTACAAAATGTGCTGTCCCTCCAAGGCTGATAGTACACCCGGGAATGTAATTTTCCGTTTCCGGATAAAATTGACACTTAATTCCAGCGTTCCGCACACCGAAATTAATGAAAAACATTATTCAACGAAACTGTTACACAGCTGCGCTGAGTTGCAGTGGAAACCGCCTCCGAGTGAAACAGACAAATGAAAAATCACCAGCCGCGTGAAATGTCCGTGGCGTTGCAGGGAGAAAAAAACCCATACCAGCAAGCCCCCCTGGCGGGTAAGAAAGATTAAAGATAAAGCGAAATCCACCGCCCACGCGCGCGATGCGGTTAGATCAGTTCATTGCGACGCCACCACGTCGTGGAAGGTCGTGGAGAGATTTATTAAATTTTATTTTCACGCGCGCCCCCGAACGTGGGCTATTTGCCGTTTCGCTTCTTCCCGACGCGCGTGCGGGAGATTGTTTGAAATTTATCGCATTCTTCCCACGCAGCGCGTGGTTTTGGGCTGTGTCTGTGTGTGTGTAATGAGCGATATTTGACCTTTCCCGGTGAGCATCGGAACGTTCTGTTACAAGCATAAAGCCAGGGGAGCGAAGTTTCCTTATGCTAATTAGTCGAGCCGAAGCCTCGGCCCGGGCTTCTATCAACATTTGCCAGACCCTTGAACCATATTGGTCAGATTCGATCAGGCTTTGGTGAGAGCTAATCAAGGGAGGGCGTAGAGCAATGTTTGGGAAATGGGGAGCGGAAGAAATTAAATAAAGTAAATTATGTGATGGTTATAATTAAATTTAACGCACCATGCAATATGCGCAACGCTTTTTGGAGCTCGGAACCCAAAACGGTCGTTTGTGCAGAAGCAGATTGGATGCATCTATAAAGCAGTATAGAAGAGAAGGCACATGCTGGAGCATAATATAGAAAAAAAAAACAAAAAGCAAGCGGTATGTAAATTTTACTATCAATCATGACGATATTGCTGCTGTTAGAACAGGACCATTTAGGATGGTTGAATACAAATACGAACACAAATACAAATTAGTTGCCGTTTGTCATTCTCCATCGACAATGATTGAAAGCCGTGAAGCTTTTCTCGACAAATGCTTAAATATTGCAATGGATACACCACACAAGTGAACATAAATCTCTGTAGTTATATTGGCTGCCATCGACCATTGTACAAGCTACACGTTGATGCGCATCAATCACGGAAGATAACGAGCCAATGTTTCGCGCAAATGGATGGCTTATATGGTTCATAATTTGCTTACGGTCCGATGGGTTCCGCTCGGTGGGTCAGCGTATTCAATTAAACCGGCTTTACTTCAATCAGCAATCACTTTAAACCGAAGAGATTGGAAAATAATTAGCATAAATCATATCGCAAATATGCTTCCGCACCCAGTCCGACCCGGTCAAGTCGCGGCACGGTGTCAACAAGCGTCGGTGCAATCAATCGGTTCCATTAATTGGTTTCGATAACACGGGCGCAAGGGGGGTTGAGACAGAGAATGGCAAGGATTTGAGCTTAATTAGCAATTCTCAAAGACAAGCATGGAGCGAGCGGATACAATCGAGCCGTGCCAAGTACAAGCCCGTGTTGAATATGACCGTATTATGCCTGAAACAGAAACAAGTTTGTTGAGATGAATAAACACATTTATTTAGCTCTAGTCTTGAATTACCTAACTAGAATTTCAAATAAGACGCCTCCAAAGAATTCGAAGTCAATTGTAAGCTTTTTATGGTAAATCTTTTAGATTGCTTATTCACTTTTCTTGGAATGGAACAAATCACTCATAGTTATTCGCTTCTCTAGATTAGTGTCATAACTAGAATTTTTAGATTTTCACGGTCTGCATGCGCTTAAAGTGAGCGAAAAATTAGTACATTTTTTGTGAACACCACATCTTCCGTTCTTGGAACGTACGTGCTTGCCAATATACATATGTGGTCAAAAGAATTATTTTAGCCGTTTCTGCGAAAAAATATTCGTACGAATACGAATGTATGTGCCTGTCGAGAATTTAAAGTTTCATTTTCTTTTCGAAATTAAGCAATCAAATATCAACTATTGAAAATCGTTCTCAATACCCAATGCATTCGTCTTGCACGAGGACAACTACTTTTTTTTAATTTCATGTTGTTTTCGAAATAAAAACACAGCAGCTCACCAAAACAACGAAAAAACTGGCAAACAAATCATACCGCTACGGCACTGCATACATCCTCTGTATCCTTCATTTCATAAAGTTTCCAGAAAAAGCATTTTCATCCGATTGCGCATGATGGATGGTCCCGTGTTGTTCAATTCGAGAGAAAAAAAAACGAACAAAACAAAATGAGCTACCCACCACACCAACGCCATTTGGAAGCGTGACAAAAACTCGCCCCGTTCGCTACAGCGATAGACAGCGCGTTTCGCTTAAACCTTGCAAAGAACTGGGTCAAGATTCATAAATCACTATTTATAAAGTTTCCGGTCTGCGATAAGTTCATCTGTGCTTGCATCCCACATTCGTGCCGGACACTGAAGTTTTGCAGCCAACACTCTTGCTTGGCCAACTCCGCCGGAGGGATCCGTTGAGCCCAATCAAGCAATTTTCACCTTCAGCCCGATGCAAATTGTTTTGGGATTTTCACATTTTAACCCACATTTATTTATCGGAGCCGGTGGTGCTTCGTACGGTATCGGTTAGCCGTATTTGCTCAAAAGCAACCGAACTAATCTATTTCTCAGCTGCACACAAACCTCGGCATTTATTTTCAACCCCCGATGCCACTCGCATCGATCGCATATGCTAACATGTGCCACTGTTAAATGGGCTTTCACGCGTTCGATTTCGACTGACGTATTCTAATCCCACACCAGCGCAACCGGAAGCGAACCCGGTCCCATGATTTACTGCTGGGACGGAGCCTAGCCGGAGACGGAGCTTTCGGCAAACAAACGGTGGCAAAATTTCACACGCGAGCACCCTTTTTTGACGTCCCACAAACGGTGGCCGAGCGGCCGTGGCGCACCGAGCCGGTTGCATCGTTTGCATAATTTCCCGTGTCCTATCTTACGGTGCCGTTGTCAGAGAGTTGTGAATGATTAATTTGCCTATTGCGGCAGAAAGCGCACGCGGGGCATGAGATTTGGGCTTGTCAGCGGCGGCGGCGCCGGGTTCGGCACTCACACACACACTCTGGTCGGTTTGCTCGAGTTGTCCGGTTAATGCTCGAGGAATTTGCGGAATTATTAATAGCCCGCAAGTGCGGGGTTGCTACCACGATGAAGTGTGCAGATCGTATAATATACGCTTTAGCTAATGCACGGGTTTGTATGACGGTTTTGTATCGATTGCACAGTGTTATAAAGAGAAGCGCTCAGCACGACTGCAAACGCTACAGTTCATTAAATCCCCAAAAATCCACCTATTAAATGGGATATTGTTCTGCTCTTGCCTCTTCTTCCAGTATAGGCAATAAGCGAATTATTTTGGCCAGCGATTCCACACACACGAACGCAGTACCCGGGACGGTTGGGAAATTTTCGGTTTCAATTTACCCTCGGTTCAATTGTTTTTATTTTCAATTGCTTTTCAATTGTAGGTGGAGAACTCCCCCTTTTGCTGCACGAAAATGGGAAATCGAACACTACAGGTAGAAAATAATCGTCCAACTTTACTGTCGAAACTGGTCTCTGGTTTAAAAGCATTAAAGGATTTTCGTATTCAGCACAGCGCATGACGAAACTATAAAAGGATTTGTTGATAAGAGATTTAATTAAATCATTATTATAGTTTACTATAACAAAAGCTATAGAATGTATTCATCAAACTCGACCGTTTCGTGCGCCTCAAATATGTTCACCCGGGTGTTCATGTCGTGTTCATTCTCGCTCATTTTTCGCTCATTTTTTGAAGAACATATTACCGATGAACAACGCTCCGGGAGCGTTCTTTGCTGACCAATTTGATATCTGAAGCACAAACTTGTGGATTATTATTTCAACTGTCACAAATTTCACAACTTCCGTCGTTTCATGTTCATTTCGCAAGGTTTCTCATACGCGCTCTCGTACCACAGAGATTCCACGCCACGAGAGATCGATCGCGCGTATCGCGTTTCGGATGCATTTTATTGCCGCACTCGCATCGAGCCACCAATCAATTGGCAAGCTTGAGTGACACATAAAAGGGGCAAAAGGTTTGCACCGCACCGGTTCGGCACCGGTACCGAAAGGAAATGAAGAATTCCTTTCTATCTGCGCACCCGGCACCCGGGGGGAGGCTTCAACGTTCGGTTGAGTGACAGCGTGCTGGCAAGAAATTCGTTATCACGTTACAAAGTCAGCGGGCGCGATGCTTACGAACCCCGGTGGGAGAAACGTTGGTGGGCTGTTTTTTTTGCATTCGCTCTTTTACCGAGAGAAACCAAACTGTGAACTGTGAAAAGGGGTTCGGTACGGCCGGGGGTAGTGATACGAAATTTAATTTGTAACGCTCACTCAGCTTTCAATTGAAACCCGATCCGCTGCGTGCCGGCAAACGTCAGGAACTATGGCGGCGAATGAGATGACGTGACATCTTAAAGTTGCCGAGCGACAGCGCGACTAATGTAGAGTCTTTTTTCGTGTTGGAGAACAATCAGAGCGTTTCAGAGAGTGTTTAAGAGCAGATTTTGCATAGTGTAGAGGAGTTTTTACTAAAATTTTGCAAGTTTGTGTTGCAAATTCACTCCGAAATTGGGCATAAAGGAAGCAAAGTATATTCCACCCGCGAATTACCTCATACAAACACAGCGCTCTCCACAGCATCCGCCGCAGTGACCGAAAACAATCGACTTCGGTTCATTTATTGCCCCGGATCGCTTCCTGCACCGACCGAACGGAAGCGCAAGTACCCATTGAATGGCGACAGGAAGATGTCGCTTTTCAGTTATCTTCACCGCCGTTGGCTGGCTGGGTGGGTCTCGTTTCGATCAATGGAAAACTCACCCGCCATTCGGTTTGATCATGTGCAATTCGGGATAATTTATGTATTGATGGGGCAATGGGACAGCCGTGCGGGGACAGCGCCAGCAGCAGCAATTCCTTCGCAGCACACATCGCTCATGAGCGCAGGACGGATGCAGGATCCTGAAGCGTTTATTTTTTTGCGACTGGCGAAGACCACACAAAAGCGCGCTCCCCGACTTCAATGTTTCCATTTTGCTGTGTGTCTCCCCGGTGGCAAAAGTATTCAGAGTGATCCAGCGTCGGAAGGGTCCCATTGTTACGCAGACAGAAACGATAGCGCAGCGATGTAGTTACGTCCGCGTCCGCTTCGAATCCCATCATGGCGCATAATGAGGTATTGGCCGACACGAACCGGTCTGACCTTCAGCGCTCCGAACCGACCACCGTGGCATATTCATATAAGTTTCATTCCAGTCTCGTTTTGCGCTGATGTTGCTTTGTTTTTCCAACTACACGAACCCCTGCCTGACTCCATTGCAGTGAGCGCGCACTGTGGAAGTTCATTTAAACGATTCCAAAGACTCCTCAATGCATGGATGCAAGTAAAAATCATTGATTTAGTACGGTTGCATGTGCTCGAGCGTAATTAAAAGTCAATTACCATCCGATATGATATTCAGCGTGGGGTTCGTTTCCGGGCGAGCACGTTATTGGGAATAATCGATCGGTGCGGTGGATGCTAGTGCAACTTGCACGATAGTTTCTTCTTGCAATGCCGCCTAATGGGGGACAAATAAATGTTTCATTCAATTACAATGTAAGCATATTAATTTCAACCACTGAGCAGCAGACATTAAACATTGCGCTGGAATGCCCAAGAGTTGGTCAAGCATAAATCGATGCTAAGTGTTCAATTTATTCTCCCCTTTTTGTGGCATAAAGGGATAGCAGTAAGCAAGGAATATGGTAGCAAAGTATATCCGAGAGAGCTCGCATCGTCAAGTTCATGTTTACAGCCAAGAAAGTCGTTTGTTTTTATAGCACTACTTACGAGTGTATGTCTCTTTTCGACGGTACGGCCGGGGGTAGTGATACGAAATTTAATTTGTAACGCTCACTCAGCTTTCAATTGAAACCCGATCCGCTGCGTGCCGGCAAACGTCAGGAACTATGGCGGCGAATGAGATGAGGTGACATCTTAAAGTTGCCGAGCGACAGCGCGACTAATGTAGAGTCTTTTTTCGTGTTGGAGAACAATCAGAGCGTTTCAGAGAGCGTTTAAGAGCAGATTTTGCATAGTGTAGAGGAGTTTTTACTAAAATTTTGCAAGTTTGTGTTGCAAATTCACTCCGAAATTGGGCATAAAGGAAGCAAAGTATATTCCACCCGCGAATTACCTCATACAAACACAGCGCTCTCCACAGCATCCGCCGCAGTGACCGAAAACAATCGACTTCGGTTCATTTATTGCCCCGGATCGCTTCCTGCACCGACCGAACGGAAGCGCAAGTACCCATTGAATGGCGACAGGAAGATGTCGCTTTTCAGTTATCTTCACCGCCGGTGGCTGGCTGGGTGGGTCTCGTTTCGATCAATGGAAAACTCACCCGCCATTCGGTTTGATCATGTGCAATTCGGGATAATTTATGTATTGATGGGGCAATGGGACAGCCGTGCGGGGACAGCGCCAGCAGCAGCAATTCCTTCGCAGCACACATCGCTCATGAGCGCAGGACGGATGCAGGATCCTGAAGCGTTTATTTTTTTGCGACTGGCGAAGACCACACAAAAGCGCGCTCCCCGACTTCAATGTTTCCATTTTGCTGTGTGTCTCCCCGGTGGCAAAAGTATTCAGAGTGATCCAGCGTCGGAAGGGTCCCATTGTTACGCAGACAGAAACGATAGCGCAGTGTCTCCCCGGTGGCAAAAGTATTCAGAGTGATCCAGCGTCGGAAGGGTCCCATTGTTACGCAGACAGAAACGATAGCGCGGCGATGTAGTTACGTCCGCGTCCGCTTCGAATCCCATCATGGCGCATAATGAGGTATCGGCCGACACGAACCGGTCTGACCTTCAGCGCTCCGAACCGACCACCGTGGCATATTCATATAAGTTTCATTCCAGTCGCATTTTGCGGACAAGTGCGCTGATGTTGCTTTGTTTTTCCAACTACACGAAACACTTTCTGACTCCATTGCAGTGAGCGCGCACTGTGGAAGTTCATTTAAACGATTCCAAAGACTCCCCAATGCATGGATGCAAGTAAAAATCATTGATTTAGTACGGTTGCATGTGCTCGAGCGTAATTAAAAGTCAATTAAAATCCGATTCGATAGTTAGCGTGGGGTTTGTTTCCGGGCGAGCACGTTATTGGGAATAATCGATCGGCACCGTGTTTGCTAGTGCAACTTGCACGATAGTTTCTTCTTGCGCTGCCGCCTAATGGGGGACAAATAAATGTTTCATTCAATTACAATGTAAGCATATTAATTTCGACCACTGAGCAGCAGACATTAAACATTGCGCTGGAATGCCCAAGAGTTGGTCAAGCATAAATCGATGCTAAGTGTTCAATTTATTCTCCCCTTTTTGTGGCATAAAGGGATAGCAGTAAGCAAGGAATATGATAGCAAAGTATATCCGAGAGAACTCGCATCGTCAAGTTCATGTTTACAGCCAAGAAAGTCGTTTGTTTTTATAGCACTACTTACGAGTGTATGTCTCTTTTCGAAATCGATTCTCGATGTCCTCTGGAAGAACTTTAACAGTCAGCGGTTGAAGAAGAGAGACAAAGATTTTGATTCAAAGACTCATGAATTTTGCAACATGTGATGAAGGCTTTCTTAGCGCGCGATACTTAATGGAATATGCATTAAGGTTGGTAGGTTTTGTCTGGTAAGTTTGTTCTTGTCTGTTCTTTGGTGTCTGTTTATTCTGCATTACTTATGGGGATATCGAATCTTATCGCGTCTTCAAACGGAGAGCCGATAGAAGTGTCTCTCACTAGGACATAAACATTGCTGGACCGATTTGAATGATTCTTATAGTGTTGACGTTCTTCTTGGACTTAGCGAGGTATAAATAGCTCATAATTTTATCAACGTCCATTGGTCTAACATACTGAAACAAATCTTCACTGTTTAATTGAAATAATACTCTTCAAGAGATGGAAACCGTCAAGGATGAAAATTGCTAACTCCACCCAATATTAAAGAGCATCATCTGCAAATTCTATAGGCAAAAGTTGTAGCTCATCGCCCAACATCGTGTTAGCTCTCAGTACTTGCTATTAATTATCCAACTATGATCCCAATCTAAACTTTTCCTTGCCCAACTATGTTGCTAACCAGCTCTCGTAGCTACGAAATCAATTAACTCATCATTTGATATTTATTGCCAAGATCAAGCGACTCCAAACCGATGACTAGCAACGACTGTAGCAGCATACCAATTCCGATGCGGCCCAATGAACCAAACAGTTTGCAGATATAACTTGCCAATTACTTCATGCCACGTGCATTGCTTTGATCGATGAGCTGCAAAATTGGACCGGTATGAATGCTCACCTCACGGCAGGGGCACGGGTTCGTCGGTTCCTTGTTCTATTTGAATCTGCCCGTGACACCTCCCGAGCAGTAACGATGGCAGGCATCCTCCGAAAGGAGTCGCACATTTCGGTGCTGGTTGTTGGGACGGGCAGCATATTTGATATTTGTTTGGTACGGTTTGTCTACGGTGTGCGTTGCGCACACATACACCATGGCAATGGTTTTGCCACGTAAATGTCTATTTCAGCTTCAAATCTGTTCGAATTTATCGTACATGCACAAAAAGAAAACACCACCTTAAGGTTCACGATCCAACCGCATCGGTGCTACTCGTCAGAGGATTTGCACCCAATAAAAAGCTGCAGACATTTTATCGTCATCAGCCATCTGTCCAGAGGACATTAACCGTCCCGGGACGCGGGACGAGCGATTCGATCGTCGTGACGCGAACTATCGAACGATATTTTGCAATGCAATGGTTTCGCTCCGGCGGCTAATGACGACGATGACGGCGCGCGTTCCTCCCGCCCCAGTGTGCAGGATAAAAGCAGGATGCAGATGAAAGTCACACAAGCCACCGAAAATGTGGCTGAACCACCGCGGTTCCTTCGCCTAATGCATTTCCCGTGTGCGGGAGGAACAGAAAAAAAAACACCACGAACGATCGACTTTGTGGTGTGCTTCTTGGGTGTGAGTGTTTCTTCTTTCTCGTGAGGATAATGATGCTGACGTGGCGTTTACTTCCCGAGCTGGCAAGCTGCTGCTGCTGCCTTCTATCGGTCTGTTGCCCGTGTGTTCGGCTCGATAAGCTTACAGCGCCCGCAAAACTTGCCACGATAAGCCGCGAGTCACGCTGGAGTAACGTGGAAAAAGGTTGCATTGCTTGATTGGATGAATGGGTTGGTTTGGCTCGGTTTGGAGGTAAAAAACCGAGCGAAGTAGTTTGTGGTTGGCCGCTAGAAGCTTTCACGTGCAATGTGTTTGATGTCGGGAAATTGGTACATACTTCTAATAGATCAATTTGTATTATTAGGTTGTGAAGAACGGGAGTTCTCCATATAGCTCAAACTTTGTGGATCTTTTTGCTCCTCGCAATTGTTTCAGTCAGTGTCATGCTGAGTTATAAAAGAAAGTAGAAAAACTCTGATTTGAACGTTTCTATCCAACCCGACACAGCATCCCCGAGAATGGTTGTAAACTTTATGGTGGTCTAAAATTTATCACGCCACCGTTTGTCAGCGGATGTTCCTGGCCCGGCTGCACCGGCACTAGATACGGCATGGCAGAAGTTCCAAAAGTGTCCTGTTGCAATAAATCGCGTCCTCATCGCAACCAGACGAACGAAGCCGACGCCACGGCTCAATGGGTCCCCAAAATTTGGTTCATTGGTTCGGTTTGGCCTTGTTTTTGGCACCATCTGAGCGCAAAATCTCCCGACTGCCAGGCGCACGTAGAACGCAGTGGATACGATGATGCATCACCGCAAACATGTCTTGCATAGCTTCGAGACGAGAATGGCACCGTTGCTACGGGGAATGTTGCCATCCGCAGCCGGTTGGCTAGAGACGATGTGGTGTGAAAACTCCAAAAACAACGACGACCGTTGACGACGCCGCTGTTGCGTGTCACTCGGGATGACGTTTCGGGAGTCTGTCGCTCCCGAATGGAAAATGCTGATGAGGTTGTGCTTTTCGCGTGGCTGCGAGTTGTTGGTTGCATTAAACTATCACACGACAGTAGGCCCACCGCTGTATCGCTGGGGATGAGTAAGAAGGTTATCAAACATTTGTGAAATAATCATGCAAAATACAGTAGAAATTTATGCGAAATTCTGACGAGCTTCTGACCTCTTTACCTCAATCATTAAACATAGTGAGCATTAAACATAGTGGGCTTTCCTTTCTTAAGCATTCGAAGTATAATCAAGACACGATAAAACTTCGAACCAATCGATCGACTAACGACCCATTTTGCACCGTTGATTGAACCTGAATGCCTCATCAACGGAGAGAAATGAAGCTCTCGTCAGCGTTGCTATTTCTGAAGTCATTACCATCGCAGATTCTTCGTGACGTTGGATCCGTGACTACAGTCAATCTATATTTATACGCTGCAAAAATATCTTCGGATATTGGAGCGAACCATAAACAGTTTGGAAATACTAATCGAATCATATTCCAAGATATGAGGAATTGAGTTTTCCAATAATAGCGGGATACAAAAGGTATATTAACACCAATCGCTTACATTCATGTCAAGTTTTATCGCTTCCGGGCATTATTTAGGAGCAGGGTTTCAAAAAATGAAGAAGATGGCCCGATATTGGTCCACTGCATCTGATGGGTTGTTTAGCTACAGCTCACCCAGGTAAGCTGTCCATTTCGTTCGACAAATACCCTGACACGGTACCTGCGCGTGAAAGCCTGACCACAGCAAACTCCAGATTGGCCTAGCGAATGCTGGAAAGTTTTCTTGCCAAAAACCCGCCTGACGAGGGTTTTTCCGATCCTGTGGGTGGGCGCTGTTTCCACGTCGGGAAAGTTAAGCCCGAGTCAATCCAGTGCAGTCGTTTGTTTGGAGTGTAATATTTTTTGTAAATTACTGCCACACGGGTTGATATCTTTTAACGTGCATCCTGCGGTTCTCTCGTGCCAGCCTCACAAAGCCCAATGACAACGACAACGGTCGCATAAAGAAGTAAGGTCCTTCCAGCGACTCGGTGTGCAATCGGCCCTGAAATTTCATTGTCCCACCTTTCGCAGGACGCGCACCACGCGTCACGTCGGTATCCGGAAGCGTGTTGGAAATGTCTCCTCAACACGCAATCCTCGGAACCAACCGGAACGGCGACACGGAGCGAGTTTCTTCATGCCTCCACTTACTCCAATAATAAGCAATGACAGTCGTTGACGCAAATAGGCAGCAAAAATGGGCCCTCCGTTCTCCCAAAAACGAGGAAAGGATTGTCTTCTGTGCTGGCTGTGGCCAATGTTCCTCGGAGACGGAGGTGACCCGGGGGTAAAAACGACTTGACGTGTTCGTAATTGCGTCGACCGTGAAAGAGTGCCGTTCAATTTTTCAGTTCTCGGTCGCTATTTTGCTAGTTTTCGCATCACTATCTTGGCCAGAGAGAGCCAAATCCCAAAATCCCGAAACGTCAGTACGGAGATAGACCTTTTACCAGGGTATTATTGTTTATTTGGCAGAGATAGTCTTCAAGTTATTGGTTCTGGTTTAAATAAAACATGACCAGTATATGCTCAGATCAGATTGTTGATTGTATATTGTAGCTTGTCAAGATATCTTTGGAAAATATGAATTTCATGATCACTTCCACCAATCCATTAGTGATCTAAATTGGCCTTTAGAATGGACCTCCATATTATAAGCAAACTCTCAAAGTCTCCTGCCTATCCTTAATCACAAAAAAGCTCCAATCAAACCAATTACTCGTACAGAATGAGTTAAAAGCATTTCAACGTACCGATTCCAATGGCAATCTACTGCTCGCTCGACAGCATCGCACTTGTGTGTGCGTATCACAACACTTTCGAAACAACTTCTCCGATTCTGGATCACCGAATCGAATGCGGGCTTTTTGTACACCGGTATGTGACCGGCGCTCAAAAACCCCCACAGGAATAGTATAAAAAGTTTCATATCTCATCGATTTTACAACGCTACCGATGGTTTTTTTTTCTCGTTTCCGATTATTTTCGTTCCAACGTTTTGTAACGAGCAGAAAATTGGATTGCTATCGATACTTAAAAGAAGTGAAAAGTCACAGAAAACTTTCTCACGCAATGCCCAGCAAGTCGTATCGGCTGCGTGAGCGAAGCTTTAGTTGGCTTATCAAATTTCTATAATCATCAATGAAATGCCATAAACATGGAATCCTGCTCAATCCTTGCACGGACCAATCTCGGTCCAACGCCCAATAGGAAGACGCAACCAGATACAAGACCTCCGCTGCCGTGTCTTGCTTCTTGCGGTTCTCTCGTGCCAGCCTCACAAAGCCCAATGACAACGACAACGGTCGCATAAAGAAGTAAGGTCCTTCCAGCGACTTTTCGCTTCCCGAACTGGTTGCTGAAAAACTATCGTCTACCAACTTTTCGACACCTCGCCGAACAGCTCAAACTTTGGCCGGCACCAAATTAAAACTTTATCCCGCTCGGCGCCGCGCTAAAGCGAAAGCAATAGTTTTAAGCAACTTCTATTTATTTCCAACCGCTGACGCGTTCGCCCGGTGCAGACAAAGAAAAATGAAACCAGATGATGGACAGCAAAGGCGCCCGACAGTAGCTCCGGTACAGTGTGTGCACGATCATCATTAATTTTGAATTTTTCACGACGTCGGTTCAACCGAACAACTTTCAACAACAGACGTACAACAATCGAGCAGACGAACATTAATGCCGGGCCGGGAAATGTATCGGGTACGGGACTTTCAGGCGAGCAGAACAGCCAGCTCTGCCGGTTCTTTCAGTCGCTTTGGCCCGGCTCCGTCCCTTATCGGTTGACCGAAGCAACAACTTCCGAACCGTCGGTATGGCAAGTGCCAAGTGCACGGGGAGGTGACACTTTTTCCTAACCGCCCTGGCATAATGTACACCAAGCGAAAACAAAAGGCACCCGGCGGGTCGGAACGAGTCTTCTCGCTCCTCGAAGGAAAGTCACGGTGTGGTTAGCCCGACCCGAAGAACGTATGACTGAGCAATTCCTGGGGCGAGTTGAATCAGGTGCAAATCGGGTACGTGAGAATGGGAGCTACGTGCAAACAGCTAAAAATTAGTAACATTTCATTTTCCCGTCGGAGAAAACTTTTGAATTCCACCGTGAAGCCTTTAAACGGCTGGACTCCGCATGGACTAAAGCACGGACTAAAGCATGGACTCCGATTCTCGATCTTAAAGCGAAGCCTTTCAAAGCGTCGGCGATGTGTAAATATGTCCAAAGTGTTGAACTAATCCGGAGCTTAATGAAAGCGATTCCTTTCGGCTGACACTTCGCATTAACTCGACACAACAGCCGATTTGCCAACGAGATAAACCCTCCGTCCGCAATTAAGCACGCAAAAATCATGTGTTCCTATCAGGGCGCAAGAAATCGTCCTTCAAACATCCACGCTAATAAGCACCAGAAATCCGTCACAGGCTTCGTGTGGCAGCACACGGTAACAGCGGTGCTTAACGCCGTCGCCAACGACTGAGTTGACAAATACTGCGATGAAACATTTAAAAAAAACACGAACAAGCTCTTTGACAAAATTAACCATGCAGGCAGGTATTTTACGCGGAGCGCCTTGCGCTTTCATCGCTTTTAGCGTGCGTCGTGGGCAAAGAGAAGCGTACGTGTTTGATTCGCATGTTACCAATTGGAAAATTAGTTTAATGGCTTAATTTAGTGCCCCTGGTTGGCCGAGCCGAGTGAGGCTCTGGTGAGTCCTCGGTGCAGACGAATAAATTAGTATGCAAAGTTTACAAGGCTCACGATGCAGTGGTGAGGGATAAATTGCCTCTTTAAAGCTGTAATAGCAGGGCATATAAAACAAACATCGCAATTTTTCGTCGCCCTGCTAGTACTTTGAAATATTTGCGTGATAAAATGCATAATGCAAAACAATTCAAGATACCAAGAATGTCGAAATACGAGGGATGTTTCGTGAGCTCACTTAATCACTAGTTCCAAATTGACTTCCGACGCAAACAAAGGGGACGAGCGACCGGGTACATGCAGCATATTATGTCACAAATCCTCCCGAGTGATTGGGGTGTTTTATGCCGAGCTAAGATCGCAGCTGCCCTATCTCTGTGTCCCGTGCCCGTGCAATCGCACTTGATGATGCAATTTGAGCGACAGTGCGTCCCCTAAATGGTGGTTTGCGATAATTACTGATCCCTCCGGTGAGATAATCTTTCTTTGATATCGTTCAATTAATATTCATGAATTTTTCAAACATTTCAGCATCAGCGCTGAGGGTTCTCGGCTAGACAAGAGAGACAGGGTTTGTTTGACTGTTTCGGGGTTTGTTTTTAATGAGATAACTTTCCTCCAGATTCGCTGGATTAGAAGGGAGGGAGTGATGAACGAAACAATAAAAAAACGCAACATCCGCGCGAAGATTTGCTGAGTTTTGCTGGGAGACGAACGAAAGCTTAACTATTTGGTATATTGGATTTTTTCTAAGGAGTATTATGCCTAGTAATTGTAACATAAAAAAACCCAACGATCAATGTTTTAATTGAGGCAATTTGATTTACTTATCTTCGTATGAACCATTCAAAACTACCTCAAATCGTTCCAACGTTTTGTAACGAGCAGAAAATTGGATTGCTATCGATACTTAAAAGAAGTGAAAAGTCACAGAAAACTTTCTCCCCAGCTACGGATGGGTGGCAGGCAAGCAGAAAATGGACAATTGCCTTTCTGGGTTGGCACTTTTTGCCTCCGATAATGGCAACAACATCGACAAGATTAGGATAATGGCGAACGTAATAATGTTTTGTAATGGTTTTCTGCGCAGTGTCACATTACAAAGCACCGGCAAGCTCTTTGTTGAATGTGGAGACAGTTCGTACGACATTCTTTATCTCTCTGCGTTCCTGTTTTGGCATCACTTGGTACGATTTTGGCAAACATTTTGCTGGAAATAATGTTGAAAGTTGTTGTAGGATCATAGCATTGAAATATGATTCGGTCAAGAGATCAACATAACAGTTGAGAATCAAGTATAACATATATAGGCCCAGCACAATCACTAATAAGCTCTACAAAGCGGTTCCAATCACGCACGTTTGGAAAAAAAGCTAAAAATCATCGCAACACAAAAGTACACTAATGTTTATCAACTGCTCGAAACCCAAGATTGACTGACGAGAAAACTGTGCAAACAGAGCGAAACCGGGAACATTATACAACAGATTTCGAAAATTCTTTCCCTGCAACAGGAGCAAATATTTGGCTTGATCAATCCGCTAGGAAAACTCCACCCGGCCACGACGCCACACCCGCCATTATCCGGCAAACTTTTGCTCTCTCGCGCCGGTACGCTTCCTTCCCATCCAAGGACCCAAAGCCAAAACTCGGAACAAACAATTGGAAGCGAAACACACAAAGCACGAGCGAAAATTCAAACGCCTTCAGCTTGGTGTGCCGTTCGCTATCATATCAGCTAACAAATTTGGCGCGAAGACAAGAGAGACAGGGTTTGTTTGACTGTTTCGGGGTTTGTTTTTAATGAGATAACTTTCCTCCAGATTCGCTGGATTAGAGCCACTTCAAAGCAAAGGCAATTGGAGGGAAACTGAAACACTTGTCACCACTTGCGGTGCGAATGTGATCTAAACCCCGTCCGAAGGAGAACCCCCATTCAACAAGTATCGCCCAAGGTTGGGGAAACCTCGGCACACTGCGCTGCGCATGTGTGTGCGTTCGGCTTCGGTTTGGGGATCGTTTTCCGACACCCTGACGCCTTGGGGAAAAAGGTCTAAAGTCTTGCAAATGGCAGCTCAGTCGGTTGAAGTTCGTGAGCAGCGGAGGATGCATTAGGAGGAGACTGGGAACTTATTACGAACGCAATGTTTTTCTTGTGGTGCAGGCGAAGACGCTCCTTACGCTATGCGAAAGAACTCACCAGTTCTGACATTCAAACCAGTTCCTTTGTTGCCTTTGTTACAGTAGACTCATTGACCTCCTTTGAATGTTTTGAATCTATTTTTTCCAGACACTTCTGTCATTGCTAGCACAAGAGAACTAGGTAGCTGAAGAAACCAGAACTCTGGTGAAAGGGAAAAACCAAAATGCACCAATAAAACGCTTTATCAAAATTATGAAAAGCGACACTCCTTTTCTCGCTAATGCATCTGAAACGCTGGGAACCTAAAACACTGCCCCAGCAAGCATTTAGATGGACGAGAAAGGAAACGAGCCAAAAAATCCTGACAACCATGACACAGCATCTCGTCGGGTGCAAAGGATGGTTTCTTGGCGTACGGAAATCACGATAAAGCAAGAATCATGATTTCCACACGCTGCCTGCGTAGCGATCGTTACCAACTACCGGTATGCAAGATTGATCGATTCCATTTTTTTCTTGTTTCTACAGAAAATTCAAATTGATAGCTTCCATGTTTCCATCCAGGGTGAATATTTTTCCTTGTAATGTTATCAGCTCATTTTCCACTGCACACTGCGTTGCATTGCGCTACATAAATCTCCCAATCGAAAAGGAAAGCCATTGGAAAGAAATGTCTGTAGCAAAGCGCAATGCAGTGTTCGATTCGGGTTTTGGCATATCCATCGAAGGAGAATTATAGCTGCACAATTATTACGCATATCGCGTGAGAGATATTATAAAGTCCCAACTCACATTTCTTTGAATATACCCCTCGGCAGCGAACGAGAAACGATGCAACACGTTCCATATTTCTTCCGCTTACATTATTCCACTCCACCGAAAGGATCGCCTTCGTTAGACGTTTATTGTTTTACTCGCCAGTTACTGCAGCGCGAAGAGAAGTACAAAAAGAGCCAACGGTGGTACAACGCTTGCATGGTGTACTGTACAACGTACAACGTTCCCTCAACCACACCAACCGTACCGGTGGTCAGTTTTTACTGGCGCACGACGAAGGCAACATATGTCTGGACATGTTGCTTCCGCGATTCCACTGCTGCGGAACTACTTCGGAGCTTGTTTTTTTTTTGTTGCTACAACGTTTGTGGAACAATTAAGATAGTGGCAATTAAACCAGATGCCACCATGGTCGGCGAGAGTTGAACGTTCAATGATTAAATTCATTTAATACAAGCTGCATGAGATGCCGAAAAAGGATAGTTCATTATTTATTAGAGATGGGAATAACCACTCCTTTGAGGGAGTCAACTCACTCTGACTCACTCACCATAGGGATTCGAATCGTTTAGCAACTCTTTAGGGAGTCGTTATATAAGTGCGGGGGGGGAGGGGAATATTTTTTACACTATTCATTACTGTATCGTGTAAACACGCACATTGTCCTTAGCCGGAATACATTTGCAACTCTATGCGCCCTTATTACATAGGGTTTTTTTTTCGATGGTATTTTCTGTCAAAAATGATGAAATGAGGTTTTTCATAGAAAATTCCATGCCGTGTGTTCGGATAGCTCTCGCTCGCGCGTCCTTTAGGGCAAGTCCGTCTTATTCGGTGGTACTTAGCGTTCTAATTTATTTCATATTCTTACATTCTA
>KZ069223.1:25585-37605 GCA_002091845.1 Anopheles cracens
GTGTCCCGTGCCCGTGCAATCGCACTTGATGATGCAATTTGAGCGACAGTGCGTCCCCTAAATGGTGGTTTGCGATAATTACTGATCCCTCCGGTGAGATAATCTTTCTTTGATATCGTTCAATTAATATTCATGAATTTTTCAAACATTTCAGCATCAGCGCTGAGGGTTCTCGGCTCGGGGGACAATCTGTTGCAAATAGAGCGCAGGACTGAGGAGGGTGGAGATAGAGTTTTTAGTTGGGATGTCAAATTACTGTCGTACAGCCAAACGTAATAAATCTTTACGCATGAGCAGGATGTGGTGTGCATTGTCATACATTTTCTCAGCTATAAGACTTCAAGAACACAACTGTACAACACTTCTTTGTTATACGTGATGAATATATTTTATATACATACTGAACATCTCGAACGTAAACAAGATTCCAAATTATGAATGCTGACAAGCCTCCGCAGAAGCAAACCCCCCAACAAAACGAATCCGCAACAGCGCAACGTAAAAGACAACAAGAAGGTAATTTTCACCGACATGATCCATCGCCTGCGGGCCTGGTCGTCCGGGGCTAGAAACCGGCGCCGGCCGTGGCCCTGGCGTACAGGCGAAAACCAATTATCACGCTCACTGGCACTGCTTGCGAAGCTGCCGGCGTTGGTCCTTAGCCAGCGCTGTGCAGCAGGCCTGGGCGAATGTTTACACGGTGCTCATTGATTTTGCTCAAGAGTACTGTGTTGCGAAAGTGCGCCACTCGAGTTATAATAAGTGAGCATTAAATTTATGTAAAACGCCATGATGAGCTGACGGGCGGCGGTGGTCCCGAGATAGTCGAAGGCGCGCAAGGAACCGGCGCTCGCTGGAACGTTGTTTGTCTGCTCGCAGGAGAATAAAGGAGCTTCCTCCGTTGACTGGAGGTTTAAAGAGCGGAGACGAAAATGATGCATGGAGTTATAGCTGTTTAATGTTGGGTGTCTTGTACGACAGAGCAGGCAGTCATGATTTAATAAGCCTAACGAACAACTTATCATATCTTGTGTGTATGCAAGAAGTTACAGGTCGTGGTTTTTATCTTATAGTTAATATTTATATCAACCCTTATTAAAGACACTTTCATAAGCGTAAAGATGTAATCTTTTTCCTCATTACGATTTAGTTCCGCTTATTCAAACCCATCCAGCGTCCCCATGTTTCTCGAGGACAGCAAACACGTGCTTGACTTGCAGTCAACTCGGGAAGAACTCCTTTGAACTCCTCACTCACTGCAGCCACCTTTGCGGAGCATCTCTAACCGACAACGAACTACTTAAGCCACTTCAAAGCAAAGGCAATTGGAAAACAAAGGGGACGAGCGACCGGGTACATGCAGCATATTATGTCACAAATCCTCCCGAGTGATTGGGGTGTTTTATGCCGAGCTAAGATCGCAGCTGCCCTATCTCTGTGTCCCGTGCCCGTGCAATCGCACTTGATGATGCAATTTGAGCGACAGTGCGTCCCCTAAATGGTGGTTTGCGATAATTACTGATCCCTCCGGTGAGATAATCTTTCTTTGATATCGTTCAATTAATATTCATGAATTTTTCAAACATTTCAGCATCAGCGCTGAGGGTTCTCGGCTCGGGGGACAATCTGTTGCAAATAGAGCGCAGGACTGAGGAGGGTGGAGATAGAGTTTTTAGTTGGGATGTCAAATTACTGTCGTACAGCCAAACGTAATAAATCTTTACGCATGAGCAGGATGTGGTGTGCATTGTCATACATTTTCTCAGCTATAAGACTTCAAGAACACAACTGTACAACACTTCTTTGTTATACGTGATGAATATATTTTATATACATACTGAACATCTCGAACGTAAACAAGATTCCAAATTATGAATGCTGACAAGCCTCCGCAGAAGCAAACCCCCCAACAAAACGAATCCGCAACAGCGCAACGTAAAAGACAACAAGAAGGTAATTTAACTGTGGGAAATTCGAGCCGTAACGGGCTTCACAGTATGATGATATTATTTTTAATAATAAAATGTTATGTTTAGCCTCAGCGATAGACCACAAGTGCTTAAAATTGGGAATAATTGAAATTCGCATAAACACGTGCACCGTGCAGCGAACGCATACTGAGAGGAAGCCTTCGCCATGCAGCCTCTTGCATTTATCGCACAAAATAATGGTTATGAAATCTCGTTTGATCCATATGGTATGGAGTCAATTGTTTTTGGAATTTAACATTTTTTCTCATTTGGCACCCGCTGTACGCGCGGAAAGTACGCTTGTGAAATGGTTTATGATCATGATTAAAAATAACAACACTCGCACCATATGGTCGGCAAAACATGTGAACAGCACACCATAAACGATGCGAAAAAGCCTCGAGTTTATTTTTATGATTCGTTTAATGAATAACGAAAATGAGCTGTAACACATAGCAGAATATTGAATTGCAAATTCTTGCTTTGTTCCTCTAATGATGAGCGATGATAGTAAAAACGCAGGTGATATAGAATTTCATTTCGTTATATCCTCAGGCCTTAAACGATTGGTTGGACAAAATATGGTCTTTAATGTATTTTTTGAAATGTTGTCTGAGAGGTACTTTAAAACTTGTTGAAACGTTCAACCACACTAACACAATCAAATCGCTGAAAAAAACTCCTGCACATAATTCAAACGATACTTCGGTGAAAAAAGCGTGCATACAAGATTCCCCATAACAAACTTTCAATTGTTGAAACGCATGTTTTGCGGCCATCGTTTTGGTTTCGACGCACAATCGACCGACCGTGTTTGCGATCGCGCGCGATGCTGTGAAGCAATGCTCGAAGCATCCAGCCATGCAGAAATAACGAAAAATGCTAAATTTTAACCTCACCCATTTGCCTCCTCATCGCACCCGTCCCGTCCCGCAGTGGTCAAAACAATGCCCACGAGCTCATTCAAAATCTGTACACCGAGGATTCGTGAACATCGCCGGAACGGCATCCACGAGGTGCTGCCGCTTTCGGCGTCTCGAGAATTGTCGGACCGCCGTGTGTCACGTAAGATTTTCGACGCAATGAAGCGTAATGGAGCTGGGAGCCAAAACAGCCCAAGAAAGCTCTCGTAACAGGCGCAAATGGGCGCACAGTTACTTCAGAGCAAAACCTTTGTTCCCATTTTATAAAGCTTTCCCGGGTGCGTTTGGTTTTGCAGGACGGTGGAGTTGGTTTGAGGTTATTTTTTAAATTTTTTAACGAAATTTTCATTGAATTTTTTCCAAATATTACAGCAAATATATAAGGTTCCCTTAAAGAAATTCGTACCCAATAATTTATAAACGATCGCTTGATCAAATTTCACTTAACAACCTCGTCCGTCCCATTCCAGCGAATTCCCGTCGCAACAGGGCTATAAATTTTAAATCAAACCCCGCGCCGTCCGTCCGGCTGGCTTTACAGCGCCCGCCAGACGAATTGTTTCGAAACTTCCGATTAATCGTAAATCAATCAAACAAATCCGGATTGCGGTGGTGAAAGTAACCGAATCCTTTACTTTTCCTTTCGCTTTTTTGCACTTCCCAACGTGTAGTGCAGCCAACGGTGTGCCGATTCCCGAAAGGATTGAAACGGACCTTGCCGGTGGGGGTGGCCGGGACCGATTTTAATCACCCGAAAGACAACACAGCCAGCAACCACACACACCGACCGACAAGGTTGTAAGGCAGAGCCGGAAAATGAACGTCGTACCTAAAGTCGCTGGACAATGTCAGCATATCCGCTAAGCCCGCTTGGGGTTATTTTTTCAAATCATTCCGTTGCTTTCTCGCCGGTTTGCTGGATAGCTGGTACCAGGTAAAGCTCCGATAAATCTTCACAGATAGAGTTGTAACACGAGGAAATCGTTGCGGAAAAAATCGGTCCCTGTAACAGTTGATTGTTTGCAGTGTGATATGCGGAATAGGTGAGGTAGAAACTTCCTTTGTGCGAAATTTAGATGGCAGTTTCAGGTTCCAAACATTGGCATTTGATCGCCCAGAAGTTGAAGCTTATATAAAAAGGTGAAAAACGAGGCAGATAATAATAGACCAGCCTACCTGGCGATTCAAATCAAAATAACATAATATCCCTGGTCCCTCCAATTCAACCACTTATCATCACACCGTCTGCCTCGACCATTTGCTGCGTGATGCCATAAACCAGGCAAAACTAATTAAACTCTGCTTGAACTATTGGCCCACGGGTAATCCCCAGTTCGATCGAGCTCCGGCGGTGGGAATGCTCGCATGAAGAAGCACCACCATTAAGAACGAACGGCACACACCTGCCCGCCCTGCACACGGTGTACAATTACACATCACCGCATATAATCTCCTTTCCAATCATGTTCGGCATCACATGGGATGAACACGCCACGGTGTATTGGGCGTCCTCACCTCACCAGGCGCACCGGTTCCATTTAACATTGATTATCATATCTGTCCACGGTCGGTAGCACAACGCCCGGCTTATCATTTCTGCGGTGGCTGTATGTGTGTGTGTGTGCTCGTACACGTTCGCGCCTCAGGATCTCAAAACAAGTCCCTGCCCTGCGCTCCCGACCTCGGGCAAGATGCAGATGGAAAGACGGGCCCCGCAACAGCAGCACGATGGCCGGGAAGAAAAGTGAGATTTAATAATAAATTGATTAGTTCTTCAGTTCATCTCACGGCCAGGAATGATCCTGGCAAATGGCCAATGGATGATGATTCCCGTGGCACCTGGGAGGCAAGAGTCGTGGAGAGAGCCGGGGCAAAATCGAATCGGCGCAATAGACTCCCCACTAGATCTCCCTCACGTACGGGCTTCACCGCGCCGATCGTTACGATATTCTTAGCCCCGGAGCACGTTCCCCGGCGCACGAAGACGAAAGCAAAATAAAGTCTTCAAGATTTTACTTCCTCCGCACCGGGGAGGAGTATCGAGTACGCCAACACGTAAGAAGATTATCGTATCTGGTGTACGAGTGCAGCAGCAGCAGCAGCTGGTGGACGATACGCTGCACTGTATCAGTGCCAGCCACTACACTGACCAGGATGCTCGCTCCTTCGTGCACAAACTTGCTGCCGAAGCGAAAACATCCTCCCGGAAGTGCTCGGAAGAATATAAACTCGGCAACATAAGACTAACGATGCCGGTCGGACGCTGGAAGTCGCTGCCACCGACGCTGGAAGACCGTACACGTTCCGGGAAGTGGGTGCAATATCGCACGGGTAAGATTTCGCCGGGGCTGAGTGGGATGTCGTATCGATGTCCTGTGGAGCTCGGCTCGAGAGCCGATGACAGATTGATTACCCCCTTTCAGAGCTAAGCAGCTTCCGAGGGTGGGACAAAAAACTGAGCAGGAAATCAGTATGTAGTCAAATTTCTCCTTGGAGCTCCTCCTGGTGGGTTGTTTTCGTATTGGATGAGTGCAGAATAAATGTTGTTCACAAGCGATTTTCAACAAATCTTAGTCAGAGACGCACTTATTTTGAAATTTCAATTGAGATCAAGTGCATCGAGTATGTTGTCTTAGATTTGAAAGTTGTATGAAAACTTTTAAAGCTAAAAACACTTGTATATTTGTTATTTACTGGTTCAAAGATGGCGTCTGGGATGTTAAGAGATTAAGTTCATGTCCAAACTAGATTCAAGAGACGACACTTGAACAACAAACCCGCAAGTGTCGTTCCCAATACGACCAATATCTCTTCCTTGGAATAGTTCAGTTTATGTCCCAGCAGCTATCGGGGACCATAAAATGTTCATTAGCTTTAACTGAAACAAATAGTTGTCGCTTAATCTACCCTCCTCAAAAAAAACCCCAACAGTGTTTACCAAAAGCATCAATTTAATTTATCTCCCGGAAATACGGGGTTCATTCGGCGCGCACACATGAACGCAAGAAACACACAACGTGGAATGAAATCACCTCCACCAAACTCACTCCCCAAAACGGAGCCTCCCTGTACGGAAATGAGCCTACAATACATACAAAAAAACTTCCAGACCATCCAGACCAGAAAAAGGGACGGGGATTTTCTCCCCAACGGCGGCTTACGTGACTTTTCGGCCACCCAACCACCATGTGTGCGCCATTTGTGCGGCCCAAAAAGTACCACGGAGAGACCCTTCTCTCTGCATGCGGGTAAAAGTCTCGTCTGGAAATGCGATTCCAACTCCAAACCCCAACCCAGCTGCTATGGGGTAGGGTTGTTTCTGGTTGAAGTTTGGGTGCGCGGCGAAATAATGAAGTTTTTTCTAGCACCAGATTGTTTCAATCACTTCCCGAGGCGTTGTGGCGTTGAACGCCAACGTTTGGCACTGCCATCGAGCCGTCGGCGGGAGGTGATAATGTGATTTGTTTGAAAATTTGTCCTCGCCAGTGCCCGCGAGTTCGATAACAGACGCAAGGCAACATCGAATTTATGAATCGAGAGAGCAGTAAAACTGATTATGGACATAAAAATCATTTCTTTTTCATATCCTCGACAGAACGAAATTTCAGCAAACATAATTACCGAGAGCAGGAACGCTTTTCTGCTTTTCAAAAATGTTTCAGAACTTTCAATACTTATTATTTATTCAAATTTCAGAGTACATTTCAAACGGCACAGTACTTAAACTTCGGAGGTTGCTACGGACATCGTCTGCTGGAGAAGAAGAAAAAAACTTCCCTCAGAAGTCGGCTCCATCTTCCATCTCCAGGTCGCCCGTCCTTTCGCCAGGTACGTTAGCACCTTCACCTTTCATTTAGCATAAATCCCGAAGCGTTGCTTGCTTTTAAATGTCACGAACCGTGAAATTAATTGCTATGGCGCACTGGTTTCTTTCATGAGTTCCGGGGAGTTTTTCCCTGTTCTGTATCAAATCCTTTTTCCTTGCCGCTTTTTTCCGGCTTGTACCGTCCCATCCGTTTCGTACTGCTCCACATTCTTATCACCTTCCGCGGTGTTCGTTTCAACCGGCTCTCCAGTCTTTTGCAGCTTTAGTGTGCCTTTCTTATGCCGTTGGCTCTGTTGTTGCCAATATATTGGCTTAAACCGAAAGAGAAGGTGGACAAACGGAAACCACTGCCGCAAACGTGGACACATTCACGTCGGCAGGGACACCTTAACGCACAGCGTTCCATGTCCCTGTCCGAGTGAGGCAAAGGGCGACAAATAAAAGGCATTCCGGTGCAAAAAGGGAAGATTGGAGATAAACATACGTAAACACACACACTCGCAGCGGGCCGCTCAGATACGGAATGAATTTAATATCCATTCTGTCACATACACGGTACTGGACTTCCGCTGCCGAGTTTAAGACAAATCTTCATCCACCTCCAGCTGCGACTTCGGTTTCTCGTGCAAGGGACGACTCCGCGTGGCGCTGCAACCGGGCGGCGCATCGGAAGTTTTCTCTTGAGCTGTGTTTTTTTTTAGTCGTTGCGCAAAACCACCTCCTGCTGACCTCCAGTTCAATACAGGAAAATAAATTACTCATGTGTTATCGCACTCACTTCCTGCCATGTCCACAGTTTCAGCCCGATTGAATGTTTGTTTTTCCGGTCAGTCCGGTCGGTCCGGTTGGTTTTTCTTTGCGCCTGATCGAAGCGTCTGTTTCGCATGCGAAAAACTGGCGGCGTGCTTCATTGTAGATACAAAGTATCCGTGCAAGAGCGTGAAGGGAAGTGATTACTTTCTTTCACGAGGGAATATAGGAACCGAACGGCAAGTGGCAGAGACGGGGGGAATAATTTGTTGTTGATCGTCTCGTACATTCAAGGCAGGCGCTTGAATTTGTTGTAAACTTGTGGGATTAATTGTACTGCTGATCCGTGATGTAGATTTTATTTATTGGAGAAGATGTATCATTGATCTACATCATGCGTTTCAAGCTGAAGTAGACATTAGACCAAATGTCAATTTAAAGCTCTTGCACCTCGTTCCTATGATTCGAAGGATACCAAGAATCACTTGATTGACTTTAGAAGTTCTTTCATAAGTGCCTTTTTGATTTCTCTTCTAGAAGATAATCCATCTCTGTCTTTTATTGTAAACAGAACTAGTAAAGACGTCCATCACATTGCTAGCAAATTGTTTAGTTGCTCTCAGTTGCTCCAGTCAAAGTTTCTTCCATAAATTGAGAGCTTTCCCTGCTTAAGATGCATTGCGTAATGCTTTCCGCATTAATTACCCCGAAGTCAATCATAATTTATGATCGTTTCTTAGGCAAGTTTCCAAGTCAAGTGTCCTGCAAAGCACGCCGACAGCTCCCAGACCACACCAAACGCTCGAATGACACTTGCACGAAGGAAAACAAACCGGATCAATTAGTTTTCTTGCACTCACACACCTCCTCCTTCCACAGACCACATCAGGACGGTGGCGAAGGGAAACGCTTAAAATTTTATTACTTCACCACCGAAAATGGCTTTATGAAACGGGTCATTAATTTAATGAGGGTGTATGTCCCACGTCAGAACTATCTGTCGAGATGATTGAAATTTAGAACAACATTCCATCGGCTAACCGCTCCCGTGAGGCACGTAAGAAAAAGCGACCAAAGAAAAGCGCACTGCCCGACGTCCCGTGCACTGCACCGACATTATCGTTCACGGATGACACCGTGCTGTACACGGGTGCAAAAGAGACTCCCCTGCATAACCTAATTGAATTTATGCACTCTCCTGCCCGGGCCCGGCGTACTCTCCGCCGCCGCATGTGTTTTTCCGCGCGAATACGAACGCGGATGGTGAAAACTCCATAAATCTTGGCCACATGCACATTACTCCCAGCGCGCACACCCATCCGCACGGCGGTCGTTAGGATGCAAAATATGCTTATCTAGTGCCAGTTTGTTTTTTTTTAGGGATTAGGTAAATTGAAATACCGTGCATCTGAAGCTGACAAAGGTTTTTCCGGGGCTGGAAAATCGGTTCGGCACCCACGACAACCGGAAAACTGTCGTGGCAGGCAAGGCAACCTTTTCGGTCGACCTTCCCACACTAAACCGGCTCAAATGTTCGAGATTGCGGTCAACATAATAAACTTTGAAATTAGTCTGACCGGCCATGTTGCAATGGTACAAATCTACTTTGTAGCAGGAAAACGCGTCTTTTACATCAAACCTTGCCTATCGCTTTCTATTAATAATCTAATTTTGAGAATCCTTTATCGACGTGTATATTCAATTTCCGTTCATCGCGCATTAAACAAACACCGTACACCGAAAACCCAACCACGTGGGGATAGAACGCGCCATTATCAGCGAGGAATGCACGGTAAAAGTGTAAAAAACACCCTCAATTGATCGGATAGTAATTTCATGCATTATTTATGGCCGTTAATGGTGGATTGGCTAACGAGCTGATTTTATAGTCCGTTTGAGCGATAGTTGATATGCCTTGCGCCGCCCGGCAGCAAACAAATCGATGAACGGTCATTTATCATCGCGGACGCCTACGGTCCGCGCGGTTTCCAAATAATTGACAAACTGATTTCATTTAGAGCCGCTTTCATTTACATGCGAATTGTTGGCCCGTGTTTGCACTTGGGGGGTTCGCTCGACGCTATTGTTGAGCGATAATCGAATCGGGAATGCATTTTTGTTGGGCGTGGCATTGATTAAAAATCTATTTGATTTGCTAATGCCGCTCTAAATCATTAATTTTGAAAGAATTTAAAGTTATGCTATTGTCACTTGTGGCGACAATGTTTCAAAATGCCCAAGTTTTTCTTTATTGTGGTTCAATTCTTGGTGCTATAATCATTTATAAATAAATAAATGAAACATGAACGCTCAATGGGCCTTTATCAGTCCTTAAAAGCCCTTTTTAATGGCTTCGTAAGCCAGTTGACCCAAATTAGCCGCACATTGATAACGTCTCCCGTATGCACGCTCTCTCCACCGTTCCACAATGTCCCACGTCAGAACTATCTGTCGAGATGATTGAAATTTAGAACAACATTCCATCGGCTAACCGCTCCCGTGAGGCACGTAAGAAAAAGCGACCAAAGAAAAGCGCACTGCCCGACGTCCCGTGCACTGCACCGACATTATCGTTCACGGATGACACCGTGCTGTACACGGGTGCAAAAGAGACTCCCCTGCATAACCTAATTGAATTTATGCACTCTCCTGCCCGGGCCCGGCGTACTCTCCGCCGCCGCATGTGTTTTTCCGCGCGAATACGAACGCGGATGGTGAAAACTCCATAAATCTTGGCCACATGCACATTACTCCCAGCGCGCACACCCATCCGCACGGCGGTCGTTAGGATGCAAAATATGCTTATCTAGTGCCAGTTTGTTTTTTTTTTTTGGGTTGCTTGCTACCTTTCTTCATGCACTCACGCTTTTCAGGACGGTGAAGCGGTGGGATGGAAAAGCGGCGGTGAAAAACAAATCAACCTCAATTGAGACAGCATAGCAGACATTTTTATAATATATCCTCAATTCCCGTGCCGATGTTCGGGGCACACGCGATGCTATCGATAGTTGTGTATCGTTGGCAAACATGTGCGAGGCGTTGTCGGAATACAGCGATGGAACGGGGGATAATGCGCACTTCCCGTGCCAGAAACTTAATATAGGCGGTTGAGAGAAAGTTTCAGAAAGAAACTGATGCAAATAAAAAAATACATTAAAGACCATATTTTGTCCAACCAATCGTTTAAGGCCTGAGGATATAACGAAATGAAATTCTATATCACCTGCGTTTTTACTATCATCGCTCATCATTAGAGGAACAAAGCAAGAATTTGCAATTCAATATTCTGCTATGTGTTACAGCTCATTTTCATTATTCATTAAACGAATCATAAAAATAAACTCGAGGCTTTTTCGCATCGTTTATGGTGTGCTGTTCACATGTTTTGCCGACCATATGGTGCGAGTGTTGTTATTTTTAATCATGATCATAAACCATTTCACAAGCGTACTTTCCGCGCGTACAGCGGGTGCCAAATGAGAAAAAATGTTAAATTCCAAAAACAATTGACTCCATACCATATGGATCAAACGAGATTTCATAACCATTATTTTGTGCGATAAATGCAAGAGGCTGCATGGCGAAGGCTTCCTCTCAGTATGCGTTCGCTGCACGGTGCACGTGTTTATGCGAATTTCAATTATTCCCAATTTTAAGCACTTGCGATCTATCGCTGAGGCTAAACATAACATTTTATTATCAAAAATAATATCATCATACTGTGAAGCCCGTTACGGCTCGAATATCCCACAGTTGGTAGCGCACTTGTACGGATAAATAATGAACTATCCTTTTTCGGCATCTCATGCAGCTTGTATTAAATGAATTTAATCATTGAACGTTCAACTCTCGCCGACCATGGTGGCATCTGGTTTAATTGCCACTATCTTAATTGTTCCACAAACGTTGTAGCAACAAAAAAAAAACAAGCTCCGAAGTAGTTCCGCAGCAGTGGAATCGCGGAAGCAACATGTCCAGACATATGTTGCCTTCGTCGTGCGCCAGTAAAAACTGACCACCGGTACGGTTGGTGTGGTTGAGGGAACGTTGTACGTTGTACAGTACACCATGCTATTTCAATGCTCCAAATGGCCGGAATTGTGCATTGGACGGCTATCTATTGTTTGCTCGCGTTCCAGTCAAAACAGAGAACGAAAGCTCTAAGATATTCCATTGATTCCTCCCCGTAACACTCGGGACAAGCGGGTTGCACACGGAACGGAAGCATTTAGATCATTTCAAAAACCTCCTCCGAGCCGGTATGTCCCTCTTCAGCCCGGAACCTCATGGAATGGCAATGTCTAGTGGGGCATACAGTGCCAACGCCAAGAGTGTCCAGGTCCAGCAAGTACGTGTATGTGTTCAAGTTCGACAGGTGCACCTGGAAAAATCCATTGTCATGTGCGGGGACTCTGTTTTCCATTTATCAACAGCACGTTTCAGCTCTCGCTTCCCGTGTGTACATGCGGCTCGTGGATGCCGTTCCGGCGATGTTCACGAATCCTCGGTGTACAGATTTTGAATGAGCTCGTGGGCATTGTTTTGACCACT
>KZ069224.1:61941-76515 GCA_002091845.1 Anopheles cracens
ACTTTTAAAGTGGCAATTTTCAATTCCATTCCATCCCAGATACAGCGCGGGGAGAGAGCCATACACCTTTTATCGCCGTCGCCCGGTTATCGATTAGTTTCCGATTGTCGCTCGAAAGCGCCGAACGCTTGCACTTTCCAATGCTGCGTTCTTTGCGGTTTAGCACGTAAACGAACCAACGGGGTTCGCACGGATAGGAGAGTGGTTTAAAGTGAAAGGACCAATATTTGAAAAACGCCTCCAGCTACGTGGCGCGTGTGTGTTCGTGCGCGATCTGTTTGAAGAGATGTCATAGGGACACCGAACAAGCGAACGCCTGCGAACGACGACTCGGTCAGGTGGAACAGGAACGCGTAAGTGGGAACGATGATGGGCGAGAACGCGAACGCCGAGGCGAACGTTTATCCGCCGGAAGAGTGTGACATCTGTCGCCCGGATGGCAACGCCGATCAGTCCCACGACACGGAGGGCGACTATATTGCCCTGAAGAAATGGGAACTGGGATTTCTGCGGGTAAGTGCGTCCCTACACACGGGAGTCGCTGGCGACTAATGTCACCCAGACAACTATTCCGAACTATTCCAGCGAGAATGCGTCAATCTCGGCTTGGAAACGTTCTACCTCAAGTACATGGAACGCGTCCAGCGCAGCTATTTATCGATATTCGTAGTGCTCCAAACGTTCGTCAGCATATCGCATGTGATCGTCATCGTGACCGGGAAACCGGTGAGTACACCAATCGCTGTAGATGACGCCTTCTCCTCCCACACGTCATTCATCCACCGTCTTAAGACTCGATCCCATCGAGCAGCTCACCTGTCCATCAGCTGGGAAACAATTCATCTCGCAATCGCTACAATCAGCGTTCATCATCTTTCTCTCAAGTGGTTCAAGGATCTCTCTTCGATCTCCGAGTAAAAGGGGGGCTCTCCCGGATTTCTTGAAAACTAAGACTGACACCCCGCCGCCGGGGGCGCCTATCAGCTCGCCGCTCGGCTCGGGGCTCGTTTCATACGAAGATGACAATAATTTTAATTGATGGTGATAACGCACCACGATGCATTGTTGTGTTGTGCTTACTTCGGAAGCGGCGCTCGATATCGTCGGTGTCGGACGCGCTCACACGCGGTTGCCGATGTTGACGTTGTGTCCGAGTCGTATCGCGATAAAAAACACCGCGCTACTGCACTGTGTGCCCCGTCGGGGGAAGAGGCTTCGCCCCTGATCCGCAACTGATTGCCTGAATCACTGTGCCGTTTATTTTGGTCTCTAGCGGTTGGGAGAGGACAGGGGGATGTCGTCTTCCGAGATATCTGACAGCACTGGCGGGGCTGGATTAAGTATGCTTGGTTTGTTTGTTTTTTTTTGAGGCTTCGCCCCTGATCCGCAACTGATTGCCTGAATCACTGTGCCGTTTATTTTGGTCTCTAGCGGTTGGGAGAGGACAGGGGGATGTCGTCTTCCGAGATATCTGACAGCACTGGCGGGGCTGGATTAAGTATGCTTGGTTTGTTTGTTTTTTTTACTGTTTTTGTTTTGTTTCCGTAGCACCCAACGGCAGCGATACATCCCGATCTCATCTGCTACCTGTTTGGGATACTGATCGTGTGGATCTCACTGTTTGCCGCATTCAAGGAGGGTCTGGTGAAGGCTTACCCCTGGGTACCGTACGTTTCCTCCAGCGTTGCGGTCATCACAATGATCATCACCGACCTGACGATCCCGCTGTACCATGCCGTGGTCACCTTCATCAATCCGCCCCTGCGGCCGTCGTACGCAAGCCACACGATACTGGCGATCTACATATTTCTGCCGCTGAGTGAAAACATTCACGGCATCATACTGGGCGGTGCGACTTCGCTATGCTATCTGATCGTGATGACGCTGATCACCTACCGGCTGGAGGAGAACACCGCCCTGAAAGTGAGCACCGAGCTGGTCTACTTCATCTGTCTGAATCTGTTTGGGTTGTACTTTCGGCTCATCAACGAGGTGGCCATTCGGCGTACGTTTCTCGACCGGCGGGAGCTTGTGGAGGGCAACCTGCTGCTGAAGTTTGCCCGCAACCAAGAGGTGCGATAGCGGTGTAGTGATCATGCGCTATTTCCTCTGCAAAGGCATGATCTTTCTTCCCTCTTCCACTTACAGAAGGAACTGCTGCTCAGCATCCTGCCCGAGCACACGGCTGAACTGATGGAGAAAGACATACGGGCGATGATCGAAAAGATGCGAAACGATCAGCACAACGCTAACCAGACGATTATTACGCAAAAGTAAGGAACTTATAGTCTGCACGCGCAAAACTGTTGAGTTGAACCGTCTTTTTTCTCGTTCTCGTGGCAGCTTCTTTCGGACAGGCACCCAGTGGCGTTCGATAAAGTGAGTACCGGTGGCATAGCACATGCAATAGCTGCTGCGGTTCCAATTCCTCACACGAAATGTCTTCCCCATCTAGCAAGCTGTACGTGCAGAAGCATACCAACGTAACGATACTGTACGCCGATGTGGTCAACTACACACACATGACCACGCAACTGCCCGTGCGGACGCTTGTCGACGTCCTGCACGAACTCTTCGTTAAGTTCGACGAAGCCTCGAAAGAGTTCAACGTGCTGCGGATCAAGTTCCTGGGCGATTGCTACTACTGTGTGTCGGGCGTACCGGTGCGCAACAAGTATCACGCGAAAAGCTGCGTCAACTTGGGGCTGCGCATGATCAAAGACATCCGGGATGTGCGTATGTCACGGGATCTCAACATCGATATGCGTATCGGCATCCACAGCGGGAGCATCATCTCCGGAGTGATCGGGGCGTGCAAATGGCAGTACGATATATGGTCGAAGGACGTGATCATTGCCAACAAGATGGAATCAACCGGCGAGGCAGGGTAAGAAGGCAGAAGTTAGATCCAACACCCACCACGGATGTCAGATTTTGAAGCGCGTTCTGACATTGTAGTAAAGTGCACGTCACCATGCAAACGTTGGAGCTGCTCGACGGTGAGTACATCTTCGAGGAAGGAACCGCGCAGGCGAAGGAAGATCCCGTTCTCGTCGGTTTGTTTGTTTTTTTTTACTGTTTTTGTTTTGTTTCCGTAGCACCCAACGGCAGCGATACATCCCGATCTCATCTGCTACCTGTTTGGGATACTGATCGTGTGGATCTCACTGTTTGCCGCATTCAAGGAGGGTCTGGTGAAGGCTTACCCCTGGGTACCGTACGTTTCCTCCAGCGTTGCGGTCATCACAATGATCATCACCGACCTGACGATCCCGCTGTACCATGCCGTGGTCACCTTCATCAATCCGCCCCTGCGGCCGTCGTACGCAAGCCACACGATACTGGCGATCTACATATTTCTGCCGCTGAGTGAAAACATTCACGGCATCATACTGGGCGGTGCGACTTCGCTATGCTATCTGATCGTGATGACGCTGATCACCTACCGGCTGGAGGAGAACACCGCCCTGAAAGTGAGCACCGAGCTGGTCTACTTCATCTGTCTGAATCTGTTTGGGTTGTACTTTCGGCTCATCAACGAGGTGGCCATTCGGCGTACGTTTCTCGACCGGCGGGAGCTTGTGGAGGGCAACCTGCTGCTGAAGTTTGCCCGCAACCAAGAGGTGCGATAGCGGTGTAGTGATCATGCGCTATTTCCTCTGCAAAGGCATGATCTTTCTTCCCTCTTCCACTTACAGAAGGAACTGCTGCTCAGCATCCTGCCCGAGCACACGGCTGAACTGATGGAGAATCGGCGTACGTTTCTCGACCGGCGGGAGCTTGTGGAGGGCAACCTGCTGCTGAAGTTTGCCCGCAACCAAGAGGTGCGATAGCGGTGTAGTGATCATGCGCTATTTCCTCTGCAAAGGCATGATCTTTCTTCCCTCTTCCACTTACAGAAGGAACTGCTGCTCAGCATCCTGCCCGAGCACACGGCTGAACTGATGGAGAAAGACATACGGGCGATGATCGAAAAGATGCGAAACGATCAGCACAACGCTAACCAGACGATTATTACGCAAAAGTAAGGAACTTATAGTCTGCACGCGCAAAACTGTTGAGTTGAACCGTCTTTTTTCTCGTTCTCGTGGCAGCTTCTTTCGGACAGGCACCCAGTGGCGTTCGATAAAGTGAGTACCGGTGGCATAGCACATGCAATAGCTGCTGCGGTTCCAATTCCTCACACGAAATGTCTTCCCCATCTAGCAAGCTGTACGTGCAGAAGCATACCAACGTAACGATACTGTACGCCGATGTGGTCAACTACACACACATGACCACGCAACTGCCCGTGCGGACGCTTGTCGACGTCCTGCACGAACTCTTCGTTAAGTTCGACGAAGCCTCGAAAGAGTTCAACGTGCTGCGGATCAAGTTCCTGGGCGATTGCTACTACTGTGTGTCGGGCGTACCGGTGCGCAACAAGTATCACGCGAAAAGCTGCGTCAACTTGGGGCTGCGCATGATCAAAGACATCCGGGATGTGCGTATGTCACGGGATCTCAACATCGATATGCGTATCGGCATCCACAGCGGGAGCATCATCTCCGGAGTGATCGGGGCGTGCAAATGGCAGTACGATATATGGTCGAAGGACGTGATCATTGCCAACAAGATGGAATCAACCGGCGAGGCAGGGTAAGAAGGCAGAAGTTAGATCCAACACCCACCACGGATGTCAGATTTTGAAGCGCGTTCTGACATTGTAGTAAAGTGCACGTCACCATGCAAACGTTGGAGCTGCTCGACGGTGAGTACATCTTCGAGGAAGGAACCGCGCAGGCGAAGGAAGATCCCGTTCTCGTCAAGCACAATATACAGACGTTCCTAATCGTGCCTCAGCCAGGCTACGACGATGGTTCGGTAAGTAATCGGGCCGAACGTCACAAAGTTCCGCTTTCACACATCGCGGCGTCAGTTTTTTACCGTTCAAGAACCGGGACCGAGCAGCCGCATGTCGAGTGGGGTGAAGCGAAAAACTATCAAAAAGGAACGCAGTCTGGTGACACGGAACTTCATGCAGAACTCGATGGAGCAGTTTCGTGAAATCATGAAGCTTACGAACGTGGAAATGGCGTACGAGCTGGAGCGAATGCCGATTGGGCGATTTCAGTAAGTTTCAGAATTCCTTGGGTTGATTGCCTTCTAATGCGATCGTTGCGCTTCTGATAGGTTCAATAAGTTGTTCTCCTCCTACAAAACGTACATCCAAGAACCGTCCCAAACGATGCCGGCGAGTACACCGCGTAGCAGCAGTGAGGACGACACTAACCGGCTCGACAATATGTCACCGTTCTTCATGTGCTTCGAGAACAAGCGCTGGGAGATCTCGTATCTGCAGGAGCCGGATCTGATGCTCAAGTACAGTGTGCTGATGAGCTTTATCGTGTTTGTGTGCATCCTGCTGATACAGATCCTGAACGAAGCCTCCGGCATTTACTTCTGGATGCTGAACGGGTTCTCCGGTACACTGCTTCTGGCCTTCATCCCCATCACCTGGTTCAAGAAGGTGTGGGACGTGTACACGCCCTACTCGATCGACGACTTGCTGCGCGTTCGGAAGCCCCAATCGAGAGTGATGAGGATATTTTACGATTTCTCCAACGACATCATGAGCAACTACATCATACGTACCATTATTTATCTGATCACGATCGCTCTGCTCGTGGTCTGCTCGCTGATGTATCTGATCGAGTGCAATTACGATCTACTGGAGCAGACCGGTACGACGGCCGACAGTCTGGAAAGCGTGCTGCAGGAACCTCGAGGCCCGTTTGACTCGTTGGACAAAAACTTCTGTACAAATACGTGGGTAAGAGAGTGCACACCTCCAAACGCTACCGACGCGTATAACAATGGACCGTAATTCGCTCCTTCCGCAGTCCATCACCCAGTGTCTCACGTTGGCGATCGGGATGGCGTTTCTGTTTCTCAGGATTCACTTTCTCTTGAAGGCGGCCGTTGGTTTGCTGGTCTTCTTCTTCTACTGCTGGGCGATATTTGACGAGCTGTACTACTTTTTCGACAGCAGTGCCAGTATGAATCCCGGGCTCGATCCCAAAGTCTCGCATCTCATGTTAATTCTGTTCATCGTGATCATATTTCACTGGATCGATCGGCAATCGGAGTATATAGCGCGTACCGATTACAAGTGAGTATAGAAGGGAAACCCCCACACCGAGCTCGTGCGTACTAATGGTTCGGGTTCGTTCCAGCTGGAAACAGCAGCTTTTGAAGCAGAAGGAAGAGGCAGAGGTAACAAAGCAAACGAACAAGATCCTCGTGGAAAACATCCTGCCGACACATGTGGCCGAAATTTACATCAATCGTCAGCTGAAGAATGAGTTCTACAACGAGGAATACGAAAACGTGGCGGTCATGTTTGCGACCATCACGAACATGGAGGTGAACACGGACATCTCAGTGGAGAACGAAAAAAGTGTGTTGAAGGTGCTGAATGAGATTATTTGCGATTTCGACGAGCGCCTGCAGTACTTCGACGGGTACCTGAAGGTGGAGAAAATCAAGGTCGCCGGTTGGACGTATATGGCCGCCTGTGGGCTCGATCCGGGACGGTGCGATTCGTCGTCGTCCCTCAGCGGTTATCGCTCGGTGTCGGGCATGACGCGTACCTCTCTCATGACCAACGGTCGCCGTAGCCTTAATCCTCGCACCTCGCTCGAGGTTCACACCCAGAAGGCCAGCACCAGCACAAGGAGCGACTCGAGCAGCAGTCGGCAAAGCAACAACGTCACGATCGTGATGGCTGAGTTTGCGCTCGAGCTGATGCGCGTACTGCGCGACTTCAGCAACGAAAACTTCAAACAAACCAGCCCTGGATTGCTGCGGGTCGGCATATCACACGGGAAGGTGATGGCCGGTGTCGTCGGCTCCAGCAAGCCGCTGTACGACATCTGGGGCAACGCGGTTAACATGGCCTCCCGGATGGACTCGACGGGCCGGCCGGGTCGTATTCAGGTGACGAAGGAGAGTGCGGAAGTGCTGGAAAGCTACGGCTACCAGTGTGACTACAGGGGAGAGATTTTCGTCAAGGGTCGTGGCAAAATACCGACGTACTTTCTGCAGATAGGTAGCGATCTAAAGTTCCTCAAAAAGTCGTGTACTGCTAGTAATGGAATTGCCTCCGCCGATCATGTGTCGACGAAACTTTGAGTAAAACTATTTATATAAACTTTCCCACTTAGAAATACCTCTGATAGCACTGTTTATCAACTGTTGCTAATAAATAAGAATGATTTGTAATGTTGCGTTATTTTTTCTGGCAGATTCTCCAGCAATTAATCACAATGTCAACGGGCATTTCAAATCCTCTCTCGCGCTTTGAATTTGTCAACCCGCGAGTATAGATATGCCAACAAAGCGTATACATATGCCAACTGTCAAACGCCGCGAAACAAAACAAATCTAATTTTTATCAAAATAAATTGCCAACAAAAGAACATTCGGTTCAAATACGTTAACATTCCATATGTTTTCTCATATTTTCTCCGTAAAAATTGTTTCAAACAAGTGCCAATCTGTTTACTCGTGTTTAATACGAATGCTGTCAGGTCGGTGTATTAATTAGCATTTACCAATCCGCGTAGAGAAAGAAAAAACCGGCGCAAAATTGCCCTCGCTTCCGTGCAATGGCAATGCAGCAACAGCAGCAAGAAAATGAAGAATGCATTAACGTTCGCGATCGTCTCACGGACAATGTGTTGGATTTGAGTCTTATGAGCATTTCCAAAGTTCCCGTGCAGGAAATAGTAAGTATACCGAACACCCAGTGCCGTGAACACCTTATCCTAGTTGCAATCTGTGTAATCTCGCCAATCTCACCCTGTGTGGCTTTCTAGAAACCACTCCGACGGGCCACCACTTTGGATCTGTCCAATAATCGCATTTGCATTATCGAAGTAAGTACACCGCAAAACCACTCGACAAGCGGAGCAAAAATAACGATTACCGTCCGGGTCGGTACCTTTGACAGAGTAATTTCACCGACCTCACGCAACTGACCCAGCTCGATCTGTCCAAGAATCGTATTACCGCGATCTGCGACGATTTCGGTCTGCTGACGAACCTGCGCCGGTTGGATCTGTACAAGAATCAGCTCACCAGGCTGCCGCTAACGTTCGGTCGCCTGCGGAACCTCAAGTATCTGGACCTGCAGGAGAATCCACTCAACCCAACGTTCAAAAAGCTCATCGGTACATGCAGCGATACCAGTGACTGCCTGGCGGCAGCGTCCCGTGCCGTAGAGTTCATGAAGCAGGTCGAACGCCGCGTGCTGGACGATCGCACAAAGGAGCGAAAGGTGCGCGAGGCAAACCAACGGCTGCAAGAAGAACGGCAGAAGCTTGAAGCGGAGAAGGAGGCCGCAGCCACGGAAGCCGACAAGCCGGACGCGAACAACGAACCCGAAAAGTTGGAGAAAACAAGACGCAGACGCAAACCGGTCACACAGGGCAATGCAGATGCTGACGGGAAAGCAAAGACTCGAACGAAGGCTGAACTCATGCCGAACGGGGACAGCGTTTCGCCCGGAGTGCGACGTTCGCCGATACTGTGGGTGCTGATGCTGCTGTTGCTGTTCGCTGCATATTTGCTGTACATGAAGTACTCCGATGCACTACAAATGAACCGCGACGGATCGCTCCGTGAGTCTCGTGACGCTATCCTCGAGGAGTACATCAAGTAACGCCGACGGTGTCTTTATATATACGGTGCTTTACGAATAAACTTGAAGCATATTGAATGGTTAAGTAACTCAGTTTGTTTAATTTTTGCCGGATCGTTACTGCCGCTTACCTTCACTAACTTATCATATACAAATACTAACACTTATTATTAATTAACCTATTTACATTTCCCACTGCACGAGCTAAGCTATGAATTCAGCTCCTCCAGTTCTGCCCGGTGCAGTAGGTTGAAGATCTCCGTTTTCCAATAAATTTGGCTGGCAGAGGAAAATTTTTGGAGAGTGCTACCCACTAGTACTCCAAACGCATGTAAATCCGCTTGGACGGCATAATTCTTCCCTTGTGTTTCCGGTGAACACGAGCGGCTCGCGCTCGTGAACACCTTATCCTAGTTGCAATCTGTGTAATCTCGCCAATCTCACCCTGTGTGGCTTTCTAGAAACCACTCCGACGGGCCACCACTTTGGATGTTAACATTCCATATGTTTTCTCATATTTTCTCCGTAAAAATTGTTTCAAACAAGTGCCAATCTGTTTACTCGTGTTTAATACGAATGCTGTCAGGTCGGTGTATTAATTAGCATTTACCAATCCGCGTAGAGAAAGAAAAAACCGGCGCAAAATTGCCCTCGCTTCCGTGCAATGGCAATGCAGCAACAGCAGCAAGAAAATGAAGAATGCATTAACGTTCGCGATCGTCTCACGGACAATGTGTTGGATTTGAGTCTTATGAGCATTTCCAAAGTTCCCGTGCAGGAAATAGTAAGTATACCGAACACCCAGTGCCGTGAACACCTTATCCTAGTTGCAATCTGTGTAATCTCGCCAATCTCACCCTGTGTGGCTTTCTAGAAACCACTCCGACGGGCCACCACTTTGGATCTGTCCAATAATCGCATTTGCATTATCGAAGTAAGTACACCGCAAAACCACTCGACCAAGTGCCAATCTGTTTACTCGTGTTTAATACGAATGCTGTCAGGTCGGTGTATTAATTAGCATTTACCAATCCGCGTAGAGAAAGAAAAAACCGGCGCAAAATTGCCCTCGCTTCCGTGCAATGGCAATGCAGCAACAGCAGCAAGAAAATGAAGAATGCATTAACGTTCGCGATCGTCTCACGGACAATGTGTTGGATTTGAGTCTTATGAGCATTTCCAAAGTTCCCGTGCAGGAAATAGTAAGTATACCGAACACCCAGTGCCGTGAACACCTTATCCTAGTTGCAATCTGTGTAATCTCGCCAATCTCACCCTGTGTGGCTTTCTAGAAACCACTCCGACGGGCCACCACTTTGGATCTGTCCAATAATCGCATTTGCATTATCGAAGTAAGTACACCGCAAAACCACTCGACAAGCGGAGCAAAAATAACGATTACCGTCCGGGTCGGTACCTTTGACAGAGTAATTTCACCGACCTCACGCAACTGACCCAGCTCGATCTGTCCAAGAATCGTATTACCGCGATCTGCGACGATTTCGGTCTGCTGACGAACCTGCGCCGGTTGGATCTGTACAAGAATCAGCTCACCAGGCTGCCGCTAACGTTCGGTCGCCTGCGGAACCTCAAGTATCTGGACCTGCAGGAGAATCCACTCAACCCAACGTTCAAAAAGCTCATCGGTACATGCAGCGATACCAGTGACTGCCTGGCGGCAGCGTCCCGTGCCGTAGAGTTCATGAAGCAGGTCGAACGCCGCGTGCTGGACGATCGCACAAAGGAGCGAAAGGTGCGCGAGGCAAACCAACGGCTGCAAGAAGAACGGCAGAAGCTTGAAGCGGAGAAGGAGGCCGCAGCCACGGAAGCCGACAAGCCGGACGCGAACAACGAACCCGAAAAGTTGGAGAAAACAAGACGCAGACGCAAACCGGTCACACAGGGCAATGCAGATGCTGACGGGAAAGCAAAGACTCGAACGAAGGCTGAACTCATGCCGAACGGGGACAGCGTTTCGCCCGGAGTGCGACGTTCGCCGATACTGTGGGTGCTGATGCTGCTGTTGCTGTTCGCTGCATATTTGCTGTACATGAAGTACTCCGATGCACTACAAATGAACCGCGACGGATCGCTCCGTGAGTCTCGTGACGCTATCCTCGAGGAGTACATCAAGTAACGCCGACGGTGTCTTTATATATACGGTGCTTTACGAATAAACTTGAAGCATATTGAATGGTTAAGTAACTCAGTTTGTTTAATTTTTGCCGGATCGTTACTGCCGCTTACCTTCACTAACTTATCATATACAAATACTAACACTTATTATTAATTAACCTATTTACATTTCCCACTGCACGAGCTAAGCTATGAATTCAGCTCCTCCAGTTCTGCCCGGTGCAGTAGGTTGAAGATCTCCGTTTTCCAATAAATTTGGCTGGCAGAGGAAAATTTTTGGAGAGTGCTACCCACTAGTACTCCAAACGCATGTAAATCCGCTTGGACGGCATAATTCTTCCCTTGTGTTTCCGGTGAACACGAGCGGCTCGCGCTGTCTCCGTAACTGTGCAACAACAATCGGATGTCGTCCGGCATTGCGTCTAACCCTGGACGGCGCGTTCTCTTCGAAGGTGGGATGGCTTTTACCGTCTCTTGGGCGCTATCACCCACAGTGTCTGGTAAATCTTCGTGGTTAACGTCTTGCTCATCACATCTCCGGTTCGACAACGTGTTCAGGTGGGGCGTGACGAACTCCATCTCGGCAGGGTCAAAATTTATTTTCGCTCCACCTTGCAGATAACCACGGTACGATTTCAAATACTCATCCCACCGCGTTTGGCAATGTTTCACTGCAGAATGAAAACAAAAATGTAACATATCTATAACACAGCGATGTCGGCGGTCGTAAATCGGTTGCATCTTACCATTCTTGCGTACGCCTCGACTAACAGATAGCCACGCTTTTTCCACTTCTTCTGGTGACGCTGCGGCATTAACGCTTGTATCATACAAGCAAGGGTTTTCACGCACAAGTGTAATTAATTTTCCCATAACGTTTTTTAGCGAATTGATTTCAGTGATGGAATTGCTTGAATTGCTCCGGGCGGCTTGTGTGAATGATCAAAAAGCAACAAACAAACGAACAGGCCTTTGGACCTGTTTATGTTCGCGGCTGTAAAAGTTTGCCGCTGCCGAATCGAAAAGGCTGATCGAGCTTTCATGCAGAGTGGTCCATATGTTGGCTAGCTAGTCCTTGGCCAACCAACTTGTGGGACATCATCGAAGAGCAGCCCATAGAATAGATTTCACTTTATATTTATTCCACGATGTATTTCTTTAAACAAATATCGTTCCACGAAATGTCACCTATGCTGTGACATGTGATGGTACCATTGTGATTTTTTGTTGTTTTTTTCTCTTTGATCGGGCACGAATACATTTCCCAACCCGGCGCGAGACCGTGTGCGCTTGTGTGCGTGTTCGCGTGTTCGTTGCACACACATACGCAAATTATACCGTTCTAATTATGTTCCCTGTAATGAGACAGTGAGATACCGAAAAGCCATGTTTTAGCAGCAGCGAAAGGCAGAAAGTGCAGTGTGGAAAGTCGGCCTGGGATACTCGAACAAACCGGCAGCTGCTGGTTCGCAATATCACGGAGTGCATCAATAGCTGACGGAACGAGCGCTAGAAAATCGAACGAGCAGAACGATAGAAAAGCCAGAAACGTCTACAGCAAAGAGAGGTAAGAAAACGGACAAAAGTTCTCCCAGTGCAGTGGGTGGTGCATAAATGTAAAAGTGGACGACACGCGGATGCGTGCTCGTCAAATGTCTGTGGAAAGTGTACGAAACATACATGCAGCATCGGGAAGGATGTTCTTGAAGGAGCGGCTTCTCATGCAGTACCGGTTTAGGATTCTTTTTTGCTGTGCGTGTGAACAAAGCTGGCAACCGCCACGTGGTTGTTCGTTGCGCGGGCTGGAAGATATTAGACTAAGCGAGAAAGAAGACCACACGAGACGGACGCGAGTTGGGAGTGCGAGTGAGAAAGTTCTAAAGGAAAGAGACAGACATCACGAAGAAAATGTGCGTACGCTTGCAGAACATGCCATGTTATGCCTGTTTCGCATCGCAACGAAGCAACCGGCAAGATATTTCGGCTGATTTTGATTGAAATTCGTTGGCTATCTGGTGGCAGCAACAGCTTTTTTATCATCCTGAAGTACCTGGATGTGGAATTCTCGGGAACCGTTTACGGTCATGTATAAAAAATAACTCACATATCCTGACGTAATGTTCACGCCGTTCTTCCTAGAAATGGTACGCTACGACACACCGTCCTAATGACGAAAATAGTTCATGAGTTGCTACTGTATTCCGTTTTCGGAAGTTCTACAAACAACTAGGCCCAAACTGCGTTTCGGTCGTGAGGTGCTAACTATTTAGGCGCATCATTCAGTTAGAAACAGTCGGCGGCATCGATTCCAACGCGATCAAAAGCATGCTTGCGCCCACCGCACCGACTACGATGGCTTTGTAAGGTTTCAGCAGCACCCCCATTAAAGCCGCCAAAACGCATGAAAGCGGATCGCGAAAAGTCTTTTTTTACGCACGCGGACTACGCGAAACAGTCGCGTAGAAAGAAAGCAAAAAAGACCCAAACTCCAAACAGATCGATACGTACGTAAGTCAGTCAGTCCCGGTGGAGCCAACTATAGGGGTTTATTTTCCTTCCTTTGCAGCTATTCCCCGGTACGGCACAGGCCACCTATCGCGCGTTACATGGGAGTGGGCGGTACTGAACCTTTCCGGCTGGACAAGTTATGACGCAATTCGAGAGGTGGTGGATCGAGGGAAAAGAGTCGATGGGAAAATGGAATACGCACCTAACTATGTCAGAGTATCCGTGTCCGAAGACGACCAGTAGACATACTTTAGCATCAAGAACTCATTTTCTTTATCGGGTCCATGAGGACGACCTAATAGAACTCACGGTTTGGGTCGTTCGGCGTCATTTGACTGACATGACCAAGCACCCAGAACCCAAAACCGACCTGGCGCTGATAGTAAAAGCCGGCTCCGGCTTATTTACTGTCCAGCCTACTGGGTAGTGGGATAATTAACAGTCCATGGTGGTAGAGAACAACTAGAGACTGAGGGGAAGACACTAGAGGTGCTATTTTAGAGCCTTGACTATCTTTTTTCCACTTTTACCTGCCATGTGACGTCAGGAACTACCGAAGGAAACTTTTCTTGAAATTTATTTAGATAGCGTTTTCTAATACTGCTAGCTACCTTTAGAGTAAAGAAAACCTCTAATCTGTAGTTAATGGAATTGCCACGGGAATACATTCCTTCGAAGTTATTTTCTCTAAAGAAACCGCTACCGTCCATTTCGAATCACTGCTATCATTGGTTTGCAACGAATTGAATCATTTCCGCACGCATTTCCGCTACGCCTGCCGAATGTTGCGAACTTGCGGTCTTTCCACGGCGATTTTCCGAAAGCGCTCGAGTGTCGAGGTTTCCGGAGGAGTGAACAAGACGCAATAAATGTACCGTTTGCACTCAACCGTCTCTCGCAACCGAGTGAAAGAACCGTTTTCGGGTGAAATTGCTTGCCCACCTTTGGCAGATCTCCGATCTTCGAACGCAGCAGCCAGCACAGAGTCTCACATAGAGATACGACGAGATCGGAACGCGCATCGCGCATCCACATTTAGAATGCTTCTTCTACCGGCCCCAAACCTACCCAGCATCCTTGAGACTTGTCGATACACACGGTACATTCCTGGCGCGGTGAAAACGCACGTGCGTTCTCCTTGCAACGCCGCGCACGCGGTTGGAGGATCGGTCCCCACAAACAGACGCATATTTGCCAAAGGAATTGTCACTCGTACTCTCGTGTGGTGTGACCGAGTTTTGATTTGC
>KZ069224.1:81182-112453 GCA_002091845.1 Anopheles cracens
TTATTTTTGGGTGTCCAATCTCGTCCGCGCACGCTGCCTCAAAGGAGGGAATCAAAAACGCATTCATTTGCCCGATGCCGATCGCTTTTCGCGAGGTTCAAAGATGATGATCTGTGCTTTCGAACCATCAAAGCAAGCTGTCTGTGGCCCGGCGGTACGATGGCCGTCAAAGCGAGTATAGTTTTACGGCAGTACACTCATGGGTTTCCCCTTTCCAAGAAGGGCTGCGGTTGGATGGTAAGGTAAGCTTCAGGTAAGCCTGGGTGTCGGATAGTGGTGGAAAATTAGCCTGATGCAATGATGATTCAGTGTTGGCGAAGAAAATGCAGCATGCTCAGCACACATCACAAGCCGGTCGCTAGGCAATTTCCAAGAGAAGGGAAATTCAAAGAGCGAACATTGAGAGAGAACATTGAACTTTACTCGCAAAAGGAGTGGGTGGATTGGGACAAATGAGAGAAAGGGAGAGCGAGACACACACCCACACACGCTATGCGCACTATTTTCTTTTGGAGATTGAGCATAGAAAGAGTACAGCTGTACCATACCCCCCATGGCAGCAACGCAAAAATACCAATTCATTCATCTAGCAAGCATTTTCTTACGAGCCGGCCTTTTCCTTTCGCTCTCACACTCGTTCTCTCTCTCTCTCCTCATCTTTCTTTGTATCGCTCTTCACTCTCCCACCGTGCCCAAAGAATGTTAAGTCCCAACGTGCCGAATTTGGTCCACAATCGCACTGACAGACCACCCGTTTTTCCCGGTGGGATCATCCAACAGCAGGCAGTCGATGTGAAAGGAACTCCCCGCGTGAACGAGATTCGCGATTTCTTTTGGCGTACAAGGCAAGGGGTTCAAGGTTCAGTTTCGGAAGTGTACCATTAACGCGGTCACCTGAAAACCGGTATTTCGTGCGAGTGAGATCAGGCCGTTCAGACGTTAGACAATAGCTCGGAGAAGCGGATCGTGTTTTTGTGTACGTTCAGTTTTTTTTTGTGTCCAGGTGAAAATTGTGCACAGGTAAGAGTAGTGAGCTGTTGTTGTTGAGACACCGAGAGCTAGAAGAGTTCTTGCTGCCCTTGCTGCCTAGTCGGTTTCCAACCTCTGTCACTATAGGCTAAATTATTGACAGTTCTATCACACGAGCCGGTCAAATTTGTGCAATCAATTATCAGATGGCCGTTGGAGGCTGCTCGCAATAAATCAGTGCCAGGGTTCTGTTACGAAGCGGCTATACAACAGCTCCGAGCGTTTGTGTTTGTAGTAGGCGTTGAAAACGTGAACCACCGTCAGATACGTCCGCCGTATGTCTTGGTGACGACGCAGAGGCATCGAAAGCATTGTTTGAATTGCGATTTCTGCTCGTCTCGTGACAAACGGAAACAAACTTATCCCGCCGTAACTGTGTTCCCCGCGGGAGGGATAGATTTTTATCGCAAAGAGATGCAAACATTGTTAGGCAAAACATTTGTTCTGTTCACGGGCGAAGTCGAAGGCCACGGTCAATATACAAAGAAAAAGCCGCGTTCTACTTCTAGGCGTGACCTTTCTCCCGGTCCCTCCCATTGTGGAGCACGCTCGCAGTGCTTTAACGAGCGCCGTGACTTCGTGCTTAAACAACCCCACCATCACGGTGGTCACGCGGGCACAACGCGCGACCGTTTCGCGCCAGAAATCCCAACGCTAACTCGGATCCGTCTGCTGCTGTCGCCATGGCGACTAAACGGCATCGATTGGCGAAGTACAGTGGGTGCGAAGTGTACCACTTCCGAATGGGCAACGTGGGTAAGTTGATACCGGGAGAAACTATCAACTAGCTGTACAGCTGTACCCCCACAGCGACGGTTTTAATATCGCAATAGATGGACGGCGATTTTGCTTACCCTGTTGAGTTTGTTTGATTTTCACCACTTCTCCTCCAGCACCGCTATGGTTCTCGCTACTCCTATGAGTCGTTTTTCTAAGCACGCGCGATTGCATATTCAAACAGAGCGCCTCCGCCCTACACCGCTGCAATACGCGCACCTACAGTATCGATGAGTGGTTAATATTTTGCAATTCAAAGTGGAAGAATTGGCTTGTTTGTTTAGCGACTACTCCACGCTGCTCGGCTGCTCATGCCTGTTCAAGTGGATGAATGACGATTGTTGGAGTCCCGATTCTAGATGGTGGGAGATTACTCAAGTCAAACAAATCGCCACGCAGACACGGTCAACTTATCTGCTTGATGTTGATGTTAACGCTAAACATCGTTGACCAATCGCAACGCTCTGCAGTTTATTTTGGCATAGATGACGACACGCCAAGAAGTGTTCCCCCGTACAAGCGAACGTCATTTCGATGACGTTACACAAGCCCAGAACGTTGCCGCCCAAGTCGTCGAGAAGAGGAAAGACCGTAACTCGATTTGTGCCAAGTCACCGGTTTTGTGTCCGCCGATAAGACGTGATAAGGTCTGACGCTTTGTGGAGGCCGTGCTTCTCGAGATAACGAGTTTTGCATCAGCATTTCTTTCGTTTTGCCATTATAAATGCTCGATAGCTCGGCTCGGGCCAGTAGCATTACAGCATTACAGTGGTACAAATTCATCTGCCAAAAGCGCCTGGTAATAGTAACGCGCTCCGAAATTAGCTCGCACTAAGCATATTGCATCATTCGAAGCTATTCGCAGACACCACGCGGTAAGCACTCATGGCAAAGGCGCCAAAAACTATCTCCTCTAGCTTCTGTGAACGGAGAACGCTAGCCATTAGTGAGTGTGTTAGTGGTCGAGAGAGCGAGCCTGTATTGCAAGCAAAGTACAGAGAGCAAAAGAGAGCGAGACTAAAGGGAGATCCCGGACCAGATAGAGAACGGAGCTTTTAGCAAACACTGCTACGACTGATAGGAGGAAAAACATGCCACTGTACCATTAGCGCAGTTGTACCGAAAAGAGAGGGTGCCTAGTAGACGAGCGACAGTAACAGTCCTCGAAAACCGCCGGCCAGTCCACGACGGCATCGGCAGCAGTGAAGTTTTTAGTTTTCGTTTGACAGTTGCCGTTTGAAGCCAAACGTTAGAACCGGGTCAGCAGGCAACACTGCGAACGACTACGCCGCGAGCGACGAGCGCGGGTCCCGACGATTTCACCTTCAAAATCCTGGTAGGCACTGATTGCGAATAGCCTTCAATGGTAACTAGGATTTTAAGCCTTCGCTCCGAGTGTTTGTTTTTGAGTGCAAGGTTATTCGGTTGTTTCTAGCGCTCGGGCGGTGAAAGTTTTAATTTTTCAGCGCAATAATAGCAGAAGGTGCCATTCGTTCGACTCTCGTGTGCGATTAAGTGAGACCATTATTGTGTGAATGTAGTGTGCGGAGTGCAGACGCAGGTGCAGTGAAATTTCCGCGAAGCAATTAGAACCTTAGAAGCGCAGAAGAGCTAGTCGTGCACACGACGCATTAGGAAACATGACTTCCTGCACTACGAACGCTCCATTGGGTGCTCCACACTGAAATCTAATATTCTTCGATACTGTACGGTAGCTACTCCTTCATGCTGCTTACACCATCCATCCGATAAGCACCCACTCCTAAATCCGTCCGTGCAGTTTTGTATGCGGAGCCGAGTTACAACAGCTGCACTACGAACGCTCCATTGGGTGCTCCACACTGAAATCTAATATTCTTCGATACTGTACGGTAGCTACTCCTTCATGCTGCTTACACCATCCATCCGATAAGCACCCACTCCTAAATCCGTCCGTGCAGTTTTGTATGCGGAGCCGAGTTACAACACAGTGCAGTTTCTGCCACGCGTTGTCGTACAGGAAATACGTTCTCATTTGTTCTGACGCGTCAGGTTACGTCCACGTTGTCTCTAATGCTTCTAACGTGGAGCTATAACCCAGTTCCAGCCACTTTTCCCGCCATTATTCATGCGCGAAATCGGATGAAGCTTGAACTATCGCTGGAAGGAACCTTTCGAAGGTTTCCTCGTAACTTTTCGGACGTAGTCAAAAAGCGGCTTTTGGCGTCGCAGACTTTGCTCTAGAAGGTGTTTTTTCCGCTTCTCCAGACGTTATCACATGTCTAGCGACGAAGAATTTCAAACATGCACCCCCCTTGAACAATGATTATCACTGCGGAAAGATGATAAGCGGAAGCGTCGTGATCCATTCTCCGAACGAACAACATAATTACCTGCGAACGATGAGTGCGTAAATTCAACAGTATGAGTAAGCTCCCTAAAACCAACGGCCGGATGCTAAATGGCGGTAGAGTTCTGGTAAAGGCGAAGGTGCTAAATCTAATAAACGGGAGCAAACACGGTTCGAATCGGGACGATAATTTAAACGTTCTGAACAAGCCCATCCCTTAATCGCTGCCGGTTGACCTTGGCACAGAAAACTTCTTCTCGTAGGCTCGGGTCCTCTATCCTGATTCTTTTGCCACCATGCTTCCAGCTGAGGCTCCGCGCACACCACGACTTGTTGCTTCATCTGGGCACCATCTGTGTTTGCTCGGGAAAATTATCGGGAAGGAGGAGAGAATGCATGTCAGAAGATATCTGCGGGATGGCGCGCATGCTTTAGGAGTGGCATAGAGACCGCTGAACAACCAGTTTCTCAGAAATCAACGGTGTTCTCGGCGGCTCGCTGCCTACACTGCAGCAGACAGTTGAAGAACCTTCTCAGATTCTTTTTTTCGATTGGTGCGAACAGCATGGGGTTGTGATAAATTCTGCCACGGTGGCCAAAAACTACGTTTGGGCCGTTGTGGGACGCGCCCAGAACGAGCGATCTTCTTTGCTGCGTTCCACGAAGTATTGTTTTCGATTTCATCATTCGACCGGAGTGAAAATGTTGATGTTTGCAATTTTAATTCGAGCCCTTTTCTGACGGAACGCGCCACAGGGTTCCACGATTGGTCGCAATGCCTTAGCACCTGGCCCCTGGAGGTCGTGTTTCTTGCGCGTGTGACGTTCCGGTGAATTTTCCAAACACGAGGTGTGCAACTTAAAAACACGCTGCCTGCATGGTGTGTTTGGTGCAGAATGTTGCATCAGAAATATGGAAGCACGCCTCTCGAATGTGGATATACTAACGACCACGTGGAGCCTAGCTTGGGCCGTTCCAACGCTTTTGTCACTCTAATGTTGCACATGACATTGCATTTGTATGCGGAGCCGAGTTACAACAGTGCAGTTTCTGCCACGCGTTGTCGTACAGGAAATACGTTCTCATTTGTTCTGACGCGTCAGGTTACGTCCACGTTGTCTCTAATGCTTCTAACGTGGAGCTATAACCCAGTTCCAGCCACTTTTCCCGCCATTATTCATGCGCGAAATCGGATGAAGCTTGAACTATCGCTGGAAGGAACCTTTCGAAGGTTTCCTCGTAACTTTTCGGACGTAGTCAAAAAGCGGCTTTTGGCGTCGCAGACTTTGCTCTAGAAGGTGTTTTTTCCGCTTCTCCAGACGTTATCACATGTCTAGCGACGAAGAATTTCAAACATGCACCCCCCTTGAACAATGATTATCACTGCGGAAAGATGATAAGCGGAAGCGTCGTGATCCATTCTCCGAACGAACAACATAATTACCTGCGAACGATGAGTGCGTAAATTTAACAGTATGAGTAAGCTCCCTAAAACCAACGGCCGGATGCTAAATGGCGGTAGAGTTCTGGTAAAGGCGAAGGTGCTAAATCTAATAAACGGGAGCAAACACGGTTCGAATCGGGACGATAATTTAAACGTTCTGAACAAGCCCATCCCTTAATCGCTGCCGGTTGACCTTGGCACAGAAAACTTCTTCTCGTAGGCTCGGGTCCTCTATCCTGATTCTTTTGCCACCATGCTTCCAGCTGAGGCTCCGCGCACACCACGACTTGTTGCTTCATCTGGGCACCATCTGTGTTTGCTCGGGAAAATTATCGGGAAGGAGGAGAGAATACACGTCAGAAGATATCTGCGGGATGGCGCGCATGCTTTAGGAGTGGCATAGAGACCGCTGAACAACCAGTTTCTCAGAAATCAACGGTGTTCTCGGCGGCTCGCTGCCTACACTGCAGCAGACAGTTGAAGAACCTTCTCAGATTCTTTTTTTCGATTGGTGCGAACAGCATGGGGTTGTGATAAATTCTGCCACGGTGGCCAAAAACTACGTTTGGGCCGTTGTGGGACGCGCCCAGAACGAGCGATCTTCTTTGCTGCGTTCCACGAAGTATTGTTTTCGATTTCATCATTCGACCGGAGTGAAAATGTTGATGTTTGCAATTTTAATTCGAGCCCTTTTCTGACGGAACGCGCCACAGGGTTCCACGATTGGTCGCAATGCCTTAGCACCTGGCCCCTGGAGGTCGTGTTTCTTGCGCGTGTGACGTTCCGGTGAATTTTCCAAACACGAGGTGTGCAACTTAAAAACACGCTGCCTGCATGGTGTGTTTGGTGCAGAATGTTGCATCAGAAATATGGAAGCACGCCTCTCGAATGTGGATATACTAACGACCACGTGGAGCCTAGCTTGGGCCGTTCCAACGCTTTTGTCACTCTAATGTTGCACATGACATTGCATAGAGGTTAGAAATAAACGGAAGCCATTGTAGTCACACATGGTTGGATTATAATGGATACTTAAACGGTTACGTAGTCCGATAATGGCGATAGCCTTCCCGGAGGGAAATTGGTGATCTAATGCAGGTTTGCGTTAGATAGAAGGAGTTACTATCTAGTCTGTACATTGTTGGATCGATGGAGGCGCTTTGCTTTTATCGATATCTATTTTTACAGACATGAAACACGTAAAACCCATATAATCGTTCCATTGAGCGAACCTACGAGACAACCCCGTAACTGTCTGTAAAGTTCTATTCGCTGAACTCCACCAAACTCACGACTACGTAGGAGCACATTACAGCACATTTCCTGTCAAGAACAACCGGTATAAGGTGTTTGACATGTACAGCAAAACAGAGTGTCAAAATCGTCCATAAAAAGCACACATAGCAAGCTCAAGTTGGAATCGTTTTTACAACCTGTCGAAACGCGCAGCGTAAATAACATACTTCGGAAATGATCAACAATTTGTCTCTGCGGCGGCATGCGCCGACACCACCGGCACTCTTCCAAAGTCCGCGGTGTGTAAAACTAAACAAATAAACACCGTGCTGTAGGTAGGTGGCGCTTGTGGCGCTGTTAGCGGAAGATTAGCTGGCAAAAACCCATTTAGAGCAACGTGATTGACAAACTCGCGTCCAAAGGGAACACGTTCCCGGAACTAGCAGATGAGCTAGTTTTGGGAGGTGATAGCCACGACTTCACTCGCTCCTTTCGCACCCGGTTGCTAAGACAATCGATGAGCAGAGGGAGCTGGTTATCAGGTCATCTGAACAGAGAAATGGCCAGGAAGATCCGGATCGTGTTCGTTGATATTTTTACAGACATGAAACACGTAAAAACCATATAATCGTTCCATTGAGCGAATCTACGAGACAACCCCGTAACTGTCTGTAAAGTTCTATTCGCTGAACTCCACCAAACTCACGACTACGTAGGAGCACATTACAGCACATTTCCTGTCAAGAACAACCGGTATAAGGTGTTTGACATGTACAGCAAAACAGAGTGTCAAAATCGTCCATAAAAAGCACACATAGCAAGCTCAAGTTGGAATCGTTTTTACAACCTGTCGAAACGCGCAGCGTAAATAACATACTTCGGAAATGATCAACAATTTGTCTCTGCGGCGGCATGCGCCGACACCACCGGCACTCTTCCAAAGTCCGCGGTGTGTAAAACTAAACAAATAAACACCGTGCTGTAGGTAGGTGGCGCTTGTGGCGCTGTTAGCGGAAGATTAGCTGGCAAAAACCCATTTAGAGCAACGTGATTGACAAACTCGCGTCCAAAGGGAACACGTTCCCGGAACTAGCAGATGAGCTAGTTTTGGGAGGTGATAGCCACGACTTCACTCGCTCCTTTCGCACCCGGTTGCTAAGACAATCGATGAGCAGAGGGAGCTGGTTATCAGGTCATCTGAACAGAGAAATGGCCAGGAAGATCCGGATCGTGTTCGTTGAGAACAGGGCAGCAATTTCAAATCAGTGCAATCGTTCACGTACCTTTTTAAACAAGATAACGACTAAGTTCACACACAACATTTCAGAGCCTGTTTGGAACAGCTATCGATCCTCCAGGTATCGCCCCAAACGACAGCGCAATTGAATATTCATTTCCTGTCAAGAACAACCGGTATAAGATGTTTGACATGTACAGCAAAACAGAGTGTCAAAATCGTCCATAAAAAGCACACCTAGCAAGCTCAAGTTGGAATCGTTTTTACAACCTGTCGAAACGCGCAGCGTAAATAACATACTTCGGAAATGATCAACAATTTGTCTCTGCGGCGGCATGCGCCGACACCACCGGCACTCTTCCAAAGTCCGCGGTGTGTAAAACTAAACAAATAAACACCGTGCTGTAGGTAGGTGGCGCTTGTGGCGCTGTTAGCGGAAGATTAGCTGGCAAAAACCCATTTAGAGCAACGTGATTGACAAACTCGCGTCCAAAGGGAACACGTTCCCGGAACTAGCAGATGAGCTAGTTTTGGGAGGTGATAGCCACGACTTCACTCGCTCCTTTCGCACCCGGTTGCTAAGACAATCGATGAGCAGAGGGAGCTGGTTATCAGGTCATCTGAACAGAGAAATGGCCAGGAAGATCCGGATCGTGTTCGTTGAGAACAGGGCAGCAATTTCAAATCAGTGCAATCGTTCACGTACCTTTTTAAACAAGATAACGACTAAGTTCACACACAACATTTCAGAGCCTGTTTGGAACAGCTATCGATCCTCCAGGTATCGCCCCAAACGACAGCGCAATTGAATATTCCGAGAGGCAGCAGATAAGATACGGTATCTTCAAGTACAACCCCGTGTAACTGATTGACTAGGGCTCTATCGTATAATATCGGTTCCTACGGTGGTAATTGGATTCTCCTCCGCTGTACGATGCACATCCTGGAGCGGACTGGACACGGACGCCGATTTTAAGGTCCATTTCCTGTTCCTGTGTTTTTTCCTTAATCAGCACCAGCTGCGTCCTAGTGCCCTCACACGCGTTGATAAGAACCACCGCGATTCTGAACAGCACCGATGCAAAATATTATTCTTCCCACAAACCACAACACAGCGACACAAACAAGTCCCGAGATTCGTGTTTTACTTTGCCACGTTTCCACGAGCGATTATCGATTGCCGTGCAACCATCGTTTGTGTGCTTTAGACGCACGCAAACTACCGGCTTGTGGCGCTATCAGTAGCACGCGATCGGCACCCACAGCTGACCACCGATTGTGAACGTCGTTCACTCCCGAAATCGATAACTCCCCCGTTCTGGGTCTGGAACTAACCTCGAAAAATTGAGCTGCCCCACTCAAAGCCTCACATCCCATAGCTAGGCTAGGGTGCGACGGTGGGAATCCGTTCGATTCACTTTCGTTGACACGAATTTTCCACTGTGAAAGAGGTAAAAATAGAAGTGTTTCGGGAATGACGTCAATGGCGCATGGAAGCCCATCTTCAAGGTCGCACTACGCAGAAAGAAAAATCCATCGAAACATGATTGACGAATTTCGTCGGCTCGCGGCTCGTCTTCGTTTCGCGTACGCGCTTATCTCCGCCATTTGCGGGACGTGGACAATGTCAGCTCAACCACTGAACGCCCAACACCGTGACCGCTCTTGAACCTCCTAATCACGATTGTTACGAGTCATTGTTCGAGCAGCATGCACGGTGTATTTCTGTTACCCTTGTTTTTAAAAATAATCCTTCTCACTGGCTTACACACGTAAAGAAACAGACCGGAGATACATCCGGTCCCGTGTCTCCATCTCGCGTACTGCCTGTTAGCACCTGAGGGAAGAAAATGGCGCAATTAACGCGTGACCCCGAACGCACAGGGAGGTGTGTTGTATCCTACATACACAAATAAAAGTCTATTTCGAATGTGGCTGTCAAACGCTGCCTGAGCACATTATTTTCGTCCAAAACTACGAAGAAAAGACATTCGAAGTATTACGTTGCGGAATTTGGAAGCCCCGGGGAATGCACCTTTCCTGCAATGCATTCACTCCACCACGATAGCCACCGCGTGTTTGCGGTCGTCGGAATCGTTTGAAAACGGGTTAGGCCAAATCGATTTGGCCGTGATTGTTTTCCGAACAGCCCAAGGGGTGGGTATAAATATTAATCACGCTATCGTATCAGCGCGTCCATTACCAATTGCTCTGAAGCCCCGAGCAGGCTGCCCCGGCAAGGCCGCATTGTGGAAACGGACAGTCGCGCGACAGACGAGCCCCCATCCTGGCGACCGTACCTTGTTGTCGTTGCTTCAGGAGCCCGGGAGAAGAATTAGGAAACCTTCGCTTCTTTGCTACCGCTTCGTTCTCATCCTTGCGTGTGGATCGCGCCTAAATTGATCACTAATCAACCGAGGCGGATGGCATAATTTTGTCCAATTGATTGTAGTAGACGCGTTCGGCATCCGATCAGAGCCGCACATCCAATTATTGCTTGCTTTCCAATTACGCCATGGGTGTGTATGTGTGTCAAAGCGTCTGCTACAAACGATAGACCAGACAATCTCTGATCCGAAGCGGTTGGGTCGTTAGCTAAGACCCCTAGTTTCTTAAAAGTTCTTCCGCCATTGGTGGTCGATCGATTAAAACCTCCCGGCAAAGGTGCCGACAAAGTGGGTCAGAGAGACATAGTCTAGGCAGTTGATCGACACCAATTGATGTGGGAGAATAGTGTACGATCGCAACGAGACTTTAGAACATTAAGCAAATGATAAGAGATCTGGCGTTGGAACTTAACCCCACTGTTTCTGTGAAGCGTAAGTGTGTATTAATCCACTTTTGTTTCTCTTTCTCTCTCTCCCTTTGCAGCACTAATCCAGTACTTCAGCAGCTGAGCTAGAGACCTGCAACAGCTTGGGATTTACAACTAACACCGGTAGAAACAACGACAGCAGCAAAATGGTGAACGTAAGTACCTATCGAAACATAATGCCACACCCACTTGCAAAGTTAAGCCCCTGGAACACTAACCTTATCCCCGCTCATCCACACTGCATGCTCGTTGCAGGAATACACGGGACCGCCACCGCAGGAAATGGAGACATTCCTGCCTCAGGACGGAAAGAACGGAGCCACTGTGTAAGTCATCTTGTATAGTGGATCGACCACCAGCAACTATGTAGCAAGCAAGAGTCCGTATCTCAAGTGGAGTGCGATTTATTGCAACGAAAATGTCTACTCCTCCGACACCCGAGAAGAATGGCGGAGGGCCACGCGCGCAACAGGTGACCAAGTCCCGCCTGGAAACCAGTCGTCCTTGCCCTCCCGCGAAGCGTTTCGATCGAATTGGGGATCCTTAAAAGCTCCTCGTAATATTTTGCAATCACGCAATCATGATCATATTTCAAAGCATCAGGCTTCGTTCGGGCTTTACAACGGAAAAACTGGCGCTTTCACTGGGGGGAGAAGAATAAATCAACGAAATGTATGTCGTGGTTCGCCTTTGTCACACAAACGCACACCGCTTATGTAGGGATGGGTTTAATTTTTGGCGCAGTACTTCCATCCACTAGCAGGTTTGTAGCGGTCTCCTGTGGCGTGATGCGTGGGGTGAACAAGAGGATTAAACGTTGCGTTAACGCAACTGGTTTTTCGTGAAATTGTTGCCAAATCGGGCATCGATTCATCTTGATCGTCCGTTGCTAAACGTTCGTTTAAATCGCTCTTCCACAAGTCTCGCTTGCTTCCGACGGTCACTCTTGGAGGGTGTCGCCAGTGAGCCAATAATGACCCTAATGATAATTAATAGGCATCGAAAGTCCTCGGTGCCGTTCGCATCCTGCACTTTACGATTCACCCTCACGCGTTTTGCGTATCCCAATTCACAGCGGGAAGCCACCAGTGCCAAATTCTTCATAATTCTCCTCACTCCAGACAGTTCATTGCTATCCTGCTGCACTGAACAGCATCTACTGACCTCTGGAGGGCGTGCCGCGATTCCAGACACAAACTGTTGCCATCCTACGACGGGGTAGGGGGATGTTTTCGAAATCTTTTAAAAGTTTGCTCGCGTGTGCATGCAGAGAGTACAGTTGAAAGATTCGAAGAAGAAAATAATGTATAAACAGCCTCCAAACAACATGCCAACGCGATCCTTAATGCCGCGCTGTTTCACGAGCTCCCATACTCCCATCGGAGCCAACGACTGGCCAATTGGTAATCATCTCGTCCTGTCCCCACGACCGAAACGAAAAACCGCACAACCTTCTGTGTTGGAGACCTTCTTCTGGTGTTCATTCCTGTTTGGCAGTTTGCCGCATTTTCTTTCGGGGCAATTTTCGTTCCCCCCTGGCTCTCGTAGCGTGGGGACGGGGGCGGAGGCATGCGAAAGAAAAATTCGATAATGAACAAATCGATACTTCGAACCGGATGTTGGGTGATGAGAGGAAAGCTGGAGAGGAAAAGAGGGCGTCGAAGGGCAGGGAATAACTCATCATTTTCTGCACGGCAGACTCAGGACTAAAAGCCGTAGATGAGAGGAGAATCTGGCTGGAGGAAACCCGCGATAGTGGGGGAATAAATTAATTCCGAACCCCCCCGAGCGCACTGGAGAATCTGGAGGGTTCAACAGTAAGAAGACCAAGATGGAGAGAGCGGACCGATTCGAAGATGAAAAGTGACATTTCGATGTCGGACACTTGGACACTTCATATTACTCGACGTGCCCTTGTTGACCGTGCATGTGTATAAGATGCTTTTGACTTGCATCGAAGAGGGTAACCAAATCGTACCAGCCCGCCAATGTGCACACAGGTGCAGTTGGAACGTTCGATTTTAATGAACTACAGAAAACGAACCCACAGTAGTAGCTCCAATAGCGCTGCATGACGTTTGAATAATAATCGCAACGTCTTATTCGCTCACTGCATAATCGCATTGTACCGCTAATCATGCATTCCCATTATCTCCCTTTGCCGCTTTGGGCCCGCTTTTCGGCGCTCTAAATCTAACTGGCCAATTTTCACGCGCTCCACTGATTATGTGTCGGTGCATTTTGCATACGGTGGCAGCGCTGATGCATCGATGCGATGCATTCAAGAACCTTGCGAAACACGGTCAGCAGCCAAACTTTTACGCCGGTGGCTACGTTGTATACACAAAAAAACGGGAAAAGTATACCACGCCCTCGGTATGTCTGCTTTTTTTTCTCTCTTCGTTGATTTGTTGTCCTCAGCGTCGAAAGTAAGACAGGTGAGGGGACTAGGCTCCCCCCTTGTGACCGAGGAAAATGACGCGATCGATGCAATGTCTCGCTTTTGCTTATGTTTTGGAGTGGATTAACACGGTGCGCGACAACATCGGTCATACTTTTCTCTGCAATTTCCTTGCAACGAAAGGAAGGCTTTGCACTGTCCGCCTTTTTCAGACCATTCCCGTTTTGTGGCAAGAGGTACTCGGTGGTTAATAACAGCCTCGCAGAGGTGAACCAGTGCGCGCGTATATGCGGAAAGACATCTCTTGCAAGCGCCTGCATGTTCATGTCTCTCTGTCATACCCTGTGGTGTGCGGTGGTCCTCGATCGCCTGCTCCTGCCACTGTTGCCGAAAATTATCCTCCCGTGCTGCTGCTGCTGCTGCTGTTCTGCTACACGTTGAAAAACCACAGAAGAGATCGAAAGAAAAATGTTATCTTCCAGCGTGCGTGCACACCAGTGTGGCGCGCGTGGAGGGAGCAACTCTGGCACCACCACCTCCGTTAGGGCCGTCACTGATGGTCTAGAGGCGACGTGAAGAGAACGGCTTGCGTTGGGAGGAAAACGGCGGCGGGTTGGCTTTAATTTCTGCACCGAGCACCGAAACGAACCAACGACCAGGACCAAACCCCTGTGCTTTGGTCAGTACGCAAGCGGTCGTCAACCGAGCAGGAGGCATTTTTCGGTCCAACCAACCGGCCGCCATTGCTGGTGTTTAGTGTTCCTTGAAAACCGTTTTTGTTCGTTGGGGTGTGCGAAGATCCACGTCTGTTTGGTCTGGAAACGTGTCCAAAGACCCAAAACATCACTTATCCCCACAGTGTGTGTTCGTGCGTGCCTTGCAGTGCAGTGTGTTCGCTGGAAGAAAGCGAGAACTGTATCACCACCTCCTCCCCCAAAATGGCGTCCTCAAACAACAACAATAACAATAACAATGAAGAGAAAATGGACATGGATATAAGGTACAGAAAAGTGATGAAGCGGGAAAACACGACGGTTCGCATGGAGAATTTGGCTGACGCAACACGCCTCCGGGGCGTTGTCAGACGTGTCGGAACACATGAGTTCTTCATGAGGCATGAGACAAGCTGGCAACGAAAGCGCACCTAAGAATGTTTCGTTTTTTTATGCAAAACTTTAAATTCTAGTTCCGTTCCTCTGTGTTATACGCTCATGCTCCTAGCAATTATATACGTTATACATGCCCGTAAGGGGTTTGCATGTTCACTTGCCTCACTTCTACGCTCTCTAACGCAATGCATTATATGTTTTCTTCTGATCCTCCGCGCGCAGGTACAAGTTTACACCCGCCAAATCGGATGTCGAAGCAAACGGGACATTACAGTTCGATCCGTTCAAGGAGCGAAAATTGGACCACCCAACCACGTGAGTACATTGCTAAGTTGCACTGTGGCCACTGCTGGAGCGATGGGATGGATCGGGTGCTGACGGCGCTGACTATCTCTCCTTTTGCCATCTCCCGCGAAACAGTGATGGCGAAACGTTGACGCATTTGCTGAAGGCCTCCCTCGGTACCGGTATCCTGGCGATGCCGGTCGCGTTCAGCTACGCCGGTCTGGCCGGCGGTATCCTCGCGACTGTCCTCACCGCCTTCATCTGCACGCACTGCGCGTACGTGCTGGTAAAGTGTGGCCACACGCTGTACCGCCGCACCCATCGGACGGCGATGAGCTTCTCCGAGATCGCGGAGGTGGCGTTCGAGAACGGACCGGCCTGGGGCCGCCGGTGGGGCATGCCGACGTCCTACTGCATCCGCTATGGGCTGTTCATCACGTACTTCGGTACGTGCGCCGTGTACACCGTCATCATCGCGACCAACTTCCAGCAGGTGATTGAGCACTACTACGGCAGCCCTCTGAATCTGCGCGTCATGATCGCGCTGCTGCTCGTCCCGCTGATCCTGCTGTCGTGGGTGCCGAACCTGAAGTATCTGGCGCCGGTTTCGATGGTGGCCAACGTATTCATGGGCGTTGGATTGGGCATCACGTTCTACTATCTCGTCACGGACATGCCGGCGGTCAGCGAGCGGCCCCTCTTCCTGCCGGTGATGCAGTGGCCCGCGTTTTTTGCGATCGTCATCTTCGCGATGGAGGCGATTGGTGTGGTAATGCCGCTCGAGAACCAGATGAAGACGCCCCAGAACTTTATCGGCATCTGCGGTGTGCTGAACCAGGGTATGGCCGGTGTGACACTGATCTACATTCTGCTCGGGTTCCTCGGCTACGTGAAGTACGGTGATGAGGCGATGGGTAGCATCACGCTCAATCTGCCCACCGAAGAGATGTAAGTTTCGTGTCAGATGACTCTCCAGAGGAGTGTGTGTATGTGTGAGCAAAGACTAATCTCCCCCTGTTTGTTACTTTCCATTCCATGTAGCCCTGCTCAAGCCGTCAAGATCCTGATCGCGTTGGCGGTGTACTGCACGTTCGGACTGCAATTCTACGTCTGCCTCGACATTGGGTGGGTCGCCATCAAGGATCGTTTCACCAAGCGACCGAAGCTGGTCGAGTACGTCATGCGCACCATTCTCGTCACTGCCGCCGTTCTCCTTGCTGTCGCCGTCCCAACCATCGGACCATTCATCGGACTGATCGGGGCGTTCTGCTTCTCGATTCTCGGTCTGCTTATTCCGATCGTGATCGAGATGGTCACGTACTGGGAGGAGGGCTTCGGACCGGGCAACTGGATCGTGTGGAAGAATGTGGTCGTCTTCGTGTTCGGCATCACCGCACTCGTGTTCGGCTCCAAGAGCTCCATCGAGGACATCCTTGCCCTGTACGCCTAGGCCTGCGGTGTGTAGAGTGTGGAGAGTCGAAGGGATACAGTGTTGGCTAGAGCGAACACACGTGGAACACGCAAAACAAGAAGCAATCAGGCCGACGGGAAACTAATTATTTCATTAGACGCACGCGGGAGATTCGCTGACTGGAAAACAGACTGCCTTGCCTGCGATTGCTTTCTGCAAATGGCCTAGCGTTTTGGCTATCGATGTGTTGTTTTTTTTTCTTCTGCTATTTGGATGATTACTTTTGTAGTAGTGCACGTATTTTGTGCATATATTGTGCGCCAAGCGCAAACCCATACACAGGAACAGCATAACCGAGGCTGCTTAGCACAGAAAATACCCTCCTCCCGGAAGTTGTTAGACTGGACCATCGTCATCTACATACACATACACACACTCAAGTGCCTCATTCAGTAGAGCAACAAGTGATATTGTGTAGAAGCAACAGCAACCGCAGCAACGTTTTATCTGCACAACGCGTTGTTTTCTCTTTTTTTACTTTGTTTTGGAACATTGCTCGACTAGTGTCGTTGTAAATCCCACGTGATAGTAGAGCGTACGTGTTTTTTCTTAATGTTGGTAAAACAGCATTTTGGACACGCTGTTTAGTGAGTGGCGCCGTTTTGGAGCGCCTCCCCTCCCCCCTCTCCCATTCTCAGGGATGAAGAGTGAGCATTTCACACACACACACACAAACACAGAAGCTGAACTGTAAACCCAAAAAACTGTATACAACGAACGGTGGGTCAATTTTCGTTTGGTCGCTGCCATGTGTTGCCTTTATCAACCATTATGTGTTTTCCTTTTGTAGCGTAATGATTTTTTCATCGTTTGTTACCTGAAGTGGAGCGTGTTTTAAGTCACACAATCAGCTTGCTAGCATGCGATTGAACAAAAAAAACAGACATACAAAGAAGAAACCGCCCAACGATTGGTCTTATCAACAGCTGATGAACCCTGCATGTACGCACGCTGATATGCAACCAATTCTTTTTATAAAAGAATCGCTCTTCCTCCGGTACGGTATATGTGTGTGTGCGCATAGTTCGACCAAACTCATCGTTCACACAACCCCCGACGGAAGGCCTCTTTCCATCAAGAACAAACAAACATAAAGCAAACGATTGTATAACCTCTTTCGGCAAACGGCACTTCCCACCAGAGCCGCACTAACTCGTCTCGTTCAGGATACAAAGGCGGTCTGCTACCTTTAAAGACGCTCAAAATCTGTAATTTTTGTAACTTTAAATCTGATCGTTTCTTTTGGCGATCGTACCGCGCACATTCATGAGTTGGTGAGTGTGTCGTCGACTTTCGTCAAATTTCTTTTGTTTTCGTTTTATCTTTTTCATTCCCATAATAATTGTCATTATTATATAATAATTTTTCATCATTGGCCCTCATATTAGAGTAAGGTGACAAGAAGATTTCGGTGCCGCCTTAAGTTGTGGCACGTTAAGAATAAGAATGTGTTTTAAGACGCGCGAATGAGTAGGAGGACGTACGAAAAACGCAAAACAAGCAAAGCAACAAACATAGTAAAATAAAGCATGCCAATACAGTGCACAGTTGCTAATTAAGAAAGGTTTTTTTTCATGCAAACAGTAGGAACCTGGTCATGCAGTAGACTTTCATTGTATTTTCACTAATTTGAATTGTAGTTTTCCTTCCCCATCCCCATGATGATTACCAATTGTTAAATCACGTTTTTCCTTCCCTTACCCTCCTGCGTACATATTAGAATGTAAGCACACAATGGATCTATACTAAGCATCGAAGATTTCCGTGCCACCGTGGCAGAAGAGCGATGGCACGTTAAGATTAGCATTGATTGTAATAGTGCTAGGAAAAAAACGAGATACAAGCAAAGCAAAAAACATAATAAAATAAAGAAATCAAAACTTTACTAACCTTAATTTTTCCACACTGATTCGACGGTGTGGTTCTTTCTATGAAATGATTGTTCCTCGGCACGGTTCTGCATACATGTCTTCTCGCAACGCGAGAGAGCCATTTTCATTGCAATATACGCTCTGCTCACCACTGTTAAACCACGGCATACTAGATACTAAACAAAAATATAACGGTAACAAAGACTTCGTTTCGATTCCACTCGTTTTAGACATAAACATATAAAAAAAAGCACCACCCGAAAAAGCAAGCCACTGATGCCTGAAAATCTACTTTGCACAGTTCCCTGGTGTTCTGTCATTTTTTACATAATTTTGATTGCAGACAATAGGTGAACGGCCATCATCCCAGCATTGGCTTCAATCTTGGAACCGTTTCATGGACGATATCACGTCCCCCCGGCCAAAATCCCTTAGGTCCTCCATCGTGTCCGAGTCCTGTTCGATGGCCTCCAGCTTCTGGTGCTTGAAACGCAGCTCAAACACCTGTGTGATGGCTTCGCGGAAGCATAGGAAATTGTAATCGATCACACCCTGCCGGGAGAAGCTTTCCTCGCGGATGATGCACACGAGGGCTAGGAATTTGTTCACCTCCCTCAGGTACAGCACGGTGCTGTTGTTCATTTTGATAATGCTCGAGCTCTGGTTGTCGAACGCCGGCACATCCGGATTGTCGCGGGAGCTATAAAGAAAGCGGTGTGAAAATGAAGCTTTCTCTCGCCGCGATTTGCGGAAGAAATCCCACTTACCCGTATATGCAGGAAAGATCAATTACCACATCGATCATGTCGCAGCAAAGCTCGTAGCTCTGCATATCGACCGGTGTCGCGTCGGTTGCAATATAGATCTTGGACACCACATCGAACAGGAACGCCTTCTCAATGCCCGAATTGTGGATAAACAGATTCAGCAAGTTTTCCAACGCCGCCAGCTGTGGGATCAGCTTCTGCACCACCTTCGAGAACGCCTCAAAGATCGAGTGATCGTAGATCGACGTCAGATGGAAGTTCAGGTGTACACCCTCCAGCCCCGCATCGATCAGATCGTCCGTCGCGCGCGAATGTATGTCCCGCTGGGATTCCATCTTGAAATCGTCGCTCACGCCGTCCACTTTGTGGATGAACACTTCGAACTTGATGCGCGGGTTGACCTTGTGTGCCTTGGTGACGGTTTGGTTCAGCTTCGTCAGGGCCTCCACGTAATCGTCCTGCGCGTCGATCACAAACACGAGTGCCCCGCAGCCACCGAATATCATGTCCGAGTCGAACGTCGGATCGAAGAAATCGATCTGACCCGGAAAGTCCCAAATCTGGAACTGCACGAAGCTGTTGTTGTTGATGTCGTCCTTCACGATTTTGTTCGTCGACGGGGACATCTTGTGGAAGACCACCTTCTGGATGGAGCTCTTGCCGGAGCGCCGCAGACCCATCAGCAGTATTCTAGGCTTGTCGTCCGACGTCCGGTTGCCGTCACTTTCGTGCTCAAAGTCCCCATACCCAAAGTCCTTCGGGAACGATCCCACCTGTTCCTCCTCGTCCTGATAACTCTATGTACATGGATAAAAGCAATCGTATCAATGGTAGTTCGGTCGATTTGTTCTGGTTCATTTGGCTGAACATTACTTACCATTTTTTACGAACAATTGTAGTAAAAGACACCTATAATAGACACACACACACGCGCAATAGAAACAATAGCAGAAAATCGCAAAACACCAATTACGTCGCGAATCCGTACGATCGCGTTTCACTTTCCCTGTTAACTACTGTTTGCACCATACAGTTTGTCACTTTCGAGGCTTTTATTTTGCTGATTGATTTTTTCGATCAAAGGTCAGAGGATAAAACATAACTACAACGGCCACTGAAACCCGGTAAATTCTATATTACTTGCTTTTTACTGCATTAATTAGCGTACGCAATCTTGATTTTGGTGCACTCTTATCACAACAATGTTTTTGGCTTTTGATTCGCGCTGTCAAAATGGCGCTCTCGTTTATGTGATCGAGTTGAAAATTTCACCTCAATTTCCCAGAAGATTGAAATAACGGAAAGCGGGATTGCGTTTTTTGTTGAGTTATTTATTAATTCGTTTTCTCCTATTTGTGGACCATCTCCATGAGAGCATGAGTTTGTTCTGGACAATTCTGTAACGAACAGCATTACTCGACTTATCTATGTACATAATATTCCGTTTCAGTTGATGGAATCACTTTTTTGCTGTTTTCATTCGTCAACTTTCAATTTCATATCTATGGAAGTTTATTGTACTGAAAATTCAATAACGCTTGTTCAGCCACCGTGACCGAGTCAACAGTTTACGCGACACATTTAACAATAGATTCAACTATGCGCAATTTCGACCCTGTTTGAGGTTATAGTTTTTGTGAACATCATTGTTATTACTGTATGTGCTTTTTTTACAATAACTCGATGATATAAAAGTTACATGCAGCACGATTTCGGCATTTCAGTTGACTTTTGAGAACTGTAAGCAGCATGTTCAACCGAAAGTTTGTGATAGTCGTTGCTGTTCTATCAGCTTTTCTAGCCTCTATTGCTGCAGTTCCTCAAGATGGGTAAGTAACTTTATAAGAAAAGGTGGAGTGATTCATATCGACGTTGTACATTTTTTTCCACATGTTTAGAGACGGGGCGATCCGATTCGGATCTCCTGGGAATGGCAACGCGCCTGCAACGGTTGATCCAGTATCCAACGTAGGTGATCTGATGCAGCAACACGTCCCAGATGATCAAGAATTGCCTACAGATTTACAGCTTTGAGCTTTTTTCGTTTTACACCGAAATTACCACATTAAACGCAACGTAATGATGATTCTTTAAAGTTCAGGAGTTCAGATAAAATAAAGTCCACATTTGTACTGTTAAGGTCACACAACAGTAAATTTGAATTCCGTCGCAGATGACAGCCACGGCACTATATCCGTTGAGTGCCGGATTCTTAAACCCTTGAGGTACTGTTAATTCCTAGGAAATTTGTGTTTTCTTCTTAGCGCAAGAAGACTAGATGTCATAAACGCAGTTATTGTTTCCACATTTTCCACACCGCACCGTAGTGTGAAGAAAACGGGAATTTTCCCGTGAAAAATTGTTCTGGGTTAGGGACAGGTTGCGAAGCCGACGGAAATAGTTGTGCGAAGTGTGTGCATAGTCAGTGAAATTCCGGAAAGAAACCATCAGCGACCGGTGTGGATTGTTTGCATCATATTCGTTTTAGCAGAAGTTCCTTGCCGTTTCGATACATTTTCCTACTTCCCGGAGCGTGTTAGTGGTAAGTAAAAGATGCTCGGTCCGTAGTTTGCCGTTTACATGCAATAAGGAGAAAAATCGATAGTCTGGCCAGTGCCCCACCACGAAACGCGAATGCCGATGACCCGAGCTAACGCTTTCGACGCGTATTACGTTCCCGGCTTAATTGCGAGCATTTTCCTCGCAGAAAAAATTCGCCTGAATCATGCCGAGCTGAAGTCTCAGCACTTTGCATGCAACCGAGCGATCGATAATCGATCAATTTCGCCTACTTGTCTGTCGCAGTAAGAAATTCGTTGTAAACAAAGAACAAACCGCGAATCGGCTGTATGCAGCAGCTGTTTTAGCAGCTTCTTCTCAGCGGTCCGTCCGTGTGTGGCTTGCGTCGAACCCGCCACCATGTTCACGGCAGTGGGGAGCACACCTGAGGTAGTATTGGTGCCACCGAGTCCGGCTGGTTTCCCCTCGAACGCAGCGACGCTAGACACAAATGCATCACGCCATATCATCGCACGAGCGGCCCGTTCCCCATGCGTAAAGGGTTGTGCAGAAGCAAGCCTACCAAGACCGGTCGAAGGCTCCACATCGCGCCACCCTCATCGTACGAGAGTCGTATGATTTCCAGTGAAACTTTTCAGGGTGTGTCGATCCGACGAGTCCTGCGAAAGAGAACCCTTCCCTTCCAGGCTGTCTGCAGGCGGCATGAGCACGTGAATCGATATAATCTACTCCTTCCGGGAGCAGTGGAAATTCTTCCGAAGGTCATCGATCTGTCCCAAAATGTGCGCTTCCTTAGCAGAAACGGCACTTGCGCATCTCGGCACTTTTACGAACCAACCAGCCACCACCACCACTTCGGTAGGCTTTGCCGGCTAGGGTGGTGGCCGTCAATTGGGCCTCAGTAGAAGCCATTTGAATTGCAGATTCAGCCGGCAAGCAGAAGATATGCACGTCGTGTGCCATAAACGTTCGAATGGTGCTCGATGATGTTCAAGTACATAAGCTCGATGATGGTACAAGTTTAATAAACTGCAAGCTTTGCTACAATCCAACTGCATCATAATGGGGGCGAATAGACTCGCCGACGACCGGCGACCATCTCCGGGTAAGAGGAGAAATTTTTATATGGGCCATAACTCACGCGAACCAGAGACTGCCGAAGGAATGCCAGTAACACAAACACCACAACAGATTATCTCAATTCAACAAACACCAAGTCAGTCGTAGGAGGCCTTGGGAAGCAAAAACCGCATTTTTAAACATAAATTTTTCGTCCGTTTGTTTTCCGTCTTTGGGCCGATTCATTATGAGAATGGTCAGAGGAAACCAACACCACAAAGTCCCACGTCGGAGATGATGCAAAAAAAAAAAAAAAAAGCATTATAACAAAGGCTTCTCCTTCCTTTTCGCATGCGTGTGTGATGGCTGTGCGTTTGTGCAGGAAATATCATGTCGAATCCTGCATCACGAATGCATACATCGTGTGCATGTAACAGGCAAGAAGAAACCTGCAGAAGAAGAGAAGTGTTCATGCTATGCTGCTATATCTGTGTAATGTGGAACAAAAGCAAAGCGGTGACTCATGGGTGAAAAAGGTGAAGAGAGGGCGAATAAAGAACTGAATAATGGAATAACTCCAATTGTACTCTCGCAACAGCTCCTAGTAGGAGATAAAATAACAATTTAGCAAGAAATGAAGTCTTTGCTTTATATCCTTGAGAGTGAATAGACATTTTAATGATGCTAATCAATGCGATAAGATGGTGGGTCTGGCCGGTTTCTAGACTGTTGTTTTTCAACCTCGCACGGAATCCAATTGCTTGTTTAGCTGCGAAACACACGCTTCAACTTCATGGCTTGCTGCTGAACAGCCGTGCACGTGACTACTCCTCTCCCCCGGTGTCATGGGTGATTTGAAGTTGGCATTATCAGCTACAACAGTTCCACACCAGAGATGCGATTAAAATTTCGGGTTGAACGACGATTTCTACCCGTTTTCTAGAATGTCAATGAACGCCGTCCATGGTCACGGGGAACCGTTTTAAATGGAAACATAATTTGACTGCAGACGCCAGAAACCGGTTCCGGCCGTTGGGTTCCGGTAACCAACCACAAAGGTTTCATCGGTGACGTGAGCAGCATAATCTGATAACATATGCCAACACCATGTCTCCCTTCATCGCGATCGTGCACTGTTTGTGTCGCACTCGTACTAATTGGTTCATTTCCCATTTACTATCCGAGCGCCCGGATCTGAGCGAAGCCCGGAAAAGGAATTCAGTGGGACGTTTGACGTCACTTGAGAGGATTGTTTGGAACGTTACATCCCTGCCACGCACAAGTCAGGCGGACGTTTGATGAAGGTCAGCAAGTGGAGGGGATCACGAAGGATCAACAGATTGTGTGGAGTCCGTCGGCAAGATTAGATTAGGCGCCCATAACATAATCTTCTTCCGCTCCCAACGCGCACATTAGGCCCACTTGGTCCGTGGTGTGGTATGCACCGGCCGCCTCAACACTTCGTGTTCCGATTAGAAAAAAAAAACAAACAGAAAAATGCCGATTGCACATCCAGTGCCTCGCGAGTGCGCCAAATCACGCGACTCATGCGCGTTCGCCACCAATCCTTCCCTACATAGACAAAACCACTTTCGCTGACGCGCACCGTAGAATAATAACACACACGGAGTAAGCACTCCCTTGGTTGGCTGAAGATCACACGCACACATCCACTTCTGCTTGTCTGCCGGGGGTCGGTTTCGGCGAGGGGAAAAGGCTGCGCGGATCGAGATTTGTTTGGTGGCAGAAAACCGGCAGCAAATTACGCCGCGATTTTTAGCGCGGCATTAGATGCGAGAGCAAGTCTTAGGAACCCTGTCGGCGCTGAATCGCCCGCCATTGGTCAGCGCCAGAAAGGCACGTCTAGTCTGTTGGCGTACACGTAATAGGTGGTTGGGACCTTTGCGACCTTATAGCGCTGAGGTAGGCAGTAACGAGTCCAGAAAGGGGGAATTGATTGGTAGGAAGTAGTAATAATGATCCATGCAGCATATTCTCATTTCCTATATGTATGCTGATAACAGTGGCTCGCATCGGTATCTGCGCAGCTGGAAGGATGACATGTGCTTTTCGCTACAGTCAACCAGAGGTACAAACTTAACACACCCGCGCACTGATAAAGAGTAATCAGTTGTTGTTTCTTTCGCAATTTAGTTTCTCATCGCAGCGGCGATACCGCCATCTAATCTTACCCTCTACACTGCTCAAAAGCATGGCGCACCTCGGGTACCCCGGAGTATGGCGTGGGGTTATGCCAACACCTTCACATACTTACATTCGGTGTCGGTTTGACCTTCGTTGGTTCGTTGCTCGCCCGCCATTAATCGCCCTCTCGATCCTCGTCTCGTTGACGTCGTATTTCCCGCGGCCGTTCTAGCTTGTTTGCGCGTGAAGTGGTCGGGCCCCCAAGAAAATCATTTAACGCAAAATAACTCTCGCGCTCTCCACTGCAGTCCGCGCTTCCCTCATACAGCCGGACCGGGTCGGTGCTGTTGGCAGCACTGGTTATTGTTTTGTTTAGCTGTTATTTAGAGATATACGCTCTCGGCACAACCCGCAAGCATCTCGCCACATGGGCGCCAACATTGTTTTGATATACGACCTAAACGCATGATGATGGAGGACGAAGAGAGACGGAAGTCAGCTCCAATCGCCTACGGCAATTGGGAGGAAGCACACTGTTGTGTGCTGTAAAGTAGAAGCTCATTCATGATCCTCGTCACGTCACGTTTCGCAAGCGGACCAGCGGAGGGAGGCAGGCTCGCGACGCATTGCATTCTTCGTTGTTTGCGGCTTTGCAACCGGCGCAGCAACTCGCAGTTGTTTACGATATCTCAGCAATATTAAAGTTCAGTCCAGGAAACGGGGGAGAGACTGTGCGAAAAACGTGCGATCTCCGCAAATGATGGAGGTGTATGCAAATATAAACTTCATGGCAAAGAAATTGCGCGTGAGTTATGAAGAGCTCCCAGTAAAGAGCGATCGTACGATCGATTGATTGTGAACGGTATTGCGTGTAACCTGCAGGGAATTAATCTTTGTTTGCTTGGATACGTTTGTTTGTCACCGGCTGAATAGTAGTAATCATGCTGCGCGTACATGGAAATGATCAAACAGAAGTTTGATCCTACATCCTGTGGTGTGTAAACTAGATGCGTTATGCCATACGATCCATGCGATGCGCTATACCCTTATTTGGTGAATTATCAGCAGACATTGTCACAAATTTGATCTTCCAGATCTTCCGCAATACAGAATGTTCATGTGCTTTTGATCAGGCGCTCAATCGGTCGCTGTTCTATTTCGTGGCAAATCTTGTTGTCGGATCTGTTAGACGATTGGTATCTCATCAACTCCAGCATCACACGTGGATCGGTTAAGTAACGGTAAACAAGCCCACGCTAGTAAATATCGCGTGATACGCCAACGCACACATGACAATATGCATGACTTGAAACAACAAATACACACACGCATGACTTGGAAGTTACTTTCTCAGCTTGCCAGTGATTGTTGCCATCGTACTCCAAAGTGGCGGGGGCGGCCCCGAAGGCCATACACCACCACATCGTGTTGTTGTCGTTCCGTTTCGAGACGGCCAGCTAAGAGGGTAGATCAGTTACATTGTCACGTGTAGTGCCACGGAGGTGAGAACTCAATGTGCCGGTGGGAGTGTTGGGGCCACGTTTATTCTGCCGTTTTTCGCATCAAAACAACCGTGCGCTCTATTATTGGTGGTTGTTTTCATTCCTTTTCTAGTTCGTGCGGTACGCATAAACAACAGTTAGCCCATGGCGATCGGATTACGGGTTGCATTTTAGCATGCATTAGAATACGGCTCCGGTGTTGATCGAACGCGTGTGTTCTAGCCGATTGAATTTATTACCGGGGAAGTAGGGTGCTAACTTCTTGGTCCGGTGTTCCGAACATCATGTTTAGCCTCGTACGTGCGGCGGACCGGTAGCGCTACAGGAAGTGTGTGTGTGTGCTTTTGCTCTAATCGATAAGACGAAGCACAAAGAACCAACTAGCAGGTGGGGAAGCATGTGGCAGCCGGCGGATGAATAAATCTGAATACGATTCCGGCTGCAACGCTCAAGACGCTACAGGCGGCACGATCGAAGTTCGTCCCGAATTAGACGTAGAATGTGGTCAGTTTGGAAGAGAAGAAATCGTTCGAAGGAAGAAGCCGCTGGCGAGAAATTGCGTATCACAAATTTTGCAAATCGTCGCCATCGGCGAGGTGGCGCAGAATGGAAGGGGAAGGATGATAGAGGTGGCGCTCTCTATGACGACGATGAAATTACCGTCGAAGAATAGGAGCTCTATTAGACGACACGCACACATGGTTGGTACACCGGCCCGGTGCGTGTAATGGCCGATCGAAAGGTGAATGCTGGGGGCAGCGGAATGAATGAAGCAATTGAGAGATTACACGCACCACCGTCACAAACACACTTTGACTTGCTGACCGTGGGGTTGGCGCATGTTGTATCCGCTCTGTGGATTTTGCAAAGGTTGGTTCCGACAAACTGCTGAATGCTGGCGGTGATGGTGTTGTATGTATATGATAACCTTCAAAGCCGCGGGTGCCAAACACTTGCGATCACAATTGCGTAGAGGTAGCAGGAATAGCTTGAATGTACACAATAAGATGGACGACAGAGATGGCTGACTTCGTCCTGGCAGACGTCCATCTGACAGGTGCGGGAAGATCTAAGGAGGCTATGCTTTTCTCTATTAAATTTGAAGCGATGTTTCTCGCCTACTCGTTTTCCGTTCCACCCGTCGGCATACGATATAAAAGGTTTCCCTCCCGACCCGCGAGACGACCTTGGAGTGTGTCGGGTGGAAATTCTCAGAAACGACACACACAAATTCTCAATCATCTAGCCCTGTTGGACTGCGGCAGGGGTTTCACGACCGATGCGCGTTCAAGAAGATTTGTTTCGGAAACAGAATTTCTGTTTTATTTGTGTTGTTTTTTTTTTTGTTTTCTTACATGAGCGAAAACATTTAAGGGTGGTCGTTCATCGGTCAATCACTCGTGTGCGCGACCCTGCGCCGGCTCACGTGTTACACATGCGGATACTTTTGCGCAACAAATTCTTCGGACATGGCGTGTCAGGCGGATCTGCACGCGTTTGTGGCACTCGGATGAGCTGCATGCAAAAGGGAATCCATATCGGTGCAAATTCAACATGGGATATGTGAACTGTCTTGCAGGATATCGTTACACCGTGCGTGCAACTCATCACTCGCTGTATACACTACATGCATAGGTTATTCGTGAAGTATCTGGCAGGTGTATAGATTGTCAATCTGAAAGTCATTAAATGTTAGTCGTAAGGAAAGCATGCTAACAATGCTGTGTTGTCAACAACTCCGGCACCGTTTCCGCCTTCCGATCGGATTAGGTACCAGATGCGTCGCGGCGTGATGTAAGGCTTCCCGAACATCGGAGCATCGGACACTGATCGTTTGTTTGTTTGCCGGTTAGTGGGACACTGCCAAGATGTCGTTTGATCGACTATTTTTAGACCATAGCTAGCCGACCCGTGTCGAGGGTCTCGAGGATCTTATGCTTTGTACCTATCTCGGTATTTTAACGCACTTGTGAACTTCATACGAAAGGATCATGGAATTGAGCTCGAACCAGAAATTACTTTTACATGCGACCAAGTGAAGTAGCCCATTCGAAAACTATTGACCATGCTTCAGTAAACCCAGTCTCTTCAAGTTGCACGCCACACACATTCTATAATACGGAAAACATATTTACTTTTCCGTCTCACGCCACCCAACAGCCAATAAAACGCGTTTGAATCGAAACATTGCTCATCACAGTTACTTCCAGTGACGATAATGTCCACTTGTAATTCTCTTCATCGCGATGAGACGTTACCGCTGATGATGATGATGATGACGATCGTGACATGTTTGTGTGTGGTACACGACCGTCTCGAACAACCGCGGACACGCGTAATTACGCGAAAAATTATCTCTGTCGTCATGCTGCTGAGAGTAGGTGAGCATCTTGACGGACGTGATCATATACTGTGCTGGGGGTGGTGAGGCATCCCTTGACGCGTAGAGTACGCGCTTGTTCGTGAATGTTTGTGTGTGTATCGTCTTTTAAAGTCGGGCAATACATACACACCGATGCAGCGCAATCTCCCTCCAACCACCACCGCATACATAAACGAAGAGGAAAAACGCACACACTGGCAATCGCTCTATTTGTTTTCTTACATGAGCGAAAACATTTAAGGGTGGTCGTTCATCGGTCAATCACTCGTGTGCGCGACCCTGCGCCGGCTCACGTGTTACACATGCGGATACTTTTGCGCAACAAATTCTTCGGACATGGCGTGTCAGGCGGATCTGCACGCGTTTGTGGCACTCGGATGAGCTGCATGCAAAAGGGAATCCATATCGGTGCAAATTCAACATGGGATATGTGAACTGTCTTGCAGGATATCGTTACACCGTGCGTGCAACTCATCACTCGCTGTATACACTACATGCATAGGTTATTCGTGAAGTATCTGGCAGGTGTATAGATTGTCAATCTGAAAGTCATTAAATGTTAGTCGTAAGGAAAGCATGCTAACAATGCTGTGTTGTCAACAACTCCGGCACCGTTTCCGCCTTCCGATCGGATTAGGTACCAGATGCGTCGCGGCGTGATGTAAGGCTTCCCGAACATCGGAGCATCGGACACTGATCGTTTGTTTGTTTGCCGGTTAGTGGGACACTGCCAAGATGTCGTTTGATCGACTATTTTTAGACCATAGCTAGCCGACCCGTGTCGAGGGTCTCGAGGATCTTATGCTTTGTACCTATCTCGGTATTTTAACGCACTTGTGAACTTCATACGAAAGGATCATGGAATTGAGCTCGAACCAGAAATTACTTTTACATGCGACCAAGTGAAGTAGCCCATTCGAAAACTATTGACCATGCTTCAGTAAACCCAGTCTCTTCAAGTTGCACGCCACACACATTCTATAATACGGAAAACATATTTACTTTTCCGTCTCACGCCACCCAACAGCCAATAAAACGCGTTTGAATCGAAACATTGCTCATCACAGTTACTTCCAGTGACGATAATGTCCACTTGTAATTCTCTTCATCGCGATGAGACGTTACCGCTGATGATGATGATGATGACGATCGTGACATGTTTGTGTGTGGTACACGACCGTCTCGAACAACCGCGGACACGCGTAATTACGCGAAAAATTATCTCTGTCGTCATGCTGCTGAGAGTAGGTGAGCATCTTGACGGACGTGATCATATACTGTGCTGGGGGTGGTGAGGCATCCCTTGACGCGTAGAGTACGCGCTTGTTCGTGAATGTTTGTGTGTGTATCGTCTTTTAAAGTCGGGCAATACATACACACCGATGCAGCGCAATCTCCCTCCAACCACCACCGCATACATAAACGAAGAGGAAAAACGCACACACTGGCAATCGCTCTATCGTAGTGGTCTCTCTGAGCGAATGTTGATGGTGGGGATATGCTTCTAGCAGGCACTACGACACGGGCAGCAAACCAACCGCCTGGTTGGGGTTGAACTGCTACAGAGCTCGCGCGGTTTCATTCATTCGCAGAACGATCGTAAATCGCTACGGAAGTGTCGGCTATCATCATCTCTCCAAATATCCCTGGGAAGAGAAGTGGATAAGTTGTGTGTGATCTCAGTCGTGTCCATCGACTGCATTTCCCACTTCTCGGGGACGGATTGTGCAGACATAACAAAAATCATTAAACACACATCCAAGCTCGTCTGTCAAAATGTGAACTATTGTCGCAGGTGACTTGAACGAGGTGACTTTGAAAACTGTACCGTGCAAGTAAAAGTGAAAGACAACGCGTAGTTGGCGGTGGCGGTAATTAGAAAATAGACAACAAGAGTAATAGAAAAAGAGAAAGAGCGAGATAAAGCGCGAGAGAGAGAGAGTCGTCTCGAGATCATCGTCGTGCGTGTGCTTGTGGGGTAGGCAAAGCCCAAAACCAAAACAAAACACCAGCGTAGAAACAGGTTCTTGGCGTCTTGGACACGCCAACGAACAAAGAACAGTGCCTCGATATAGTCCAGGGAAGTCGCGTGTTTAGCTATCATCAAGAAAGAGTGAGACTGCCCGTCAGTCCGTGAGGGATGGTCAAGTACGCTTTACTCTTCTGTGTCGTGTTACTCCTCATCGTTGTCTAACTAGGGTACATAAGGTGAGAAATGTACGGATTACTTTGTTACTTGATCAATTGCACTGATATCAAATATTTACCATGTATTGATCGTTCCGAAAACGCATCAGCGTATGCTAGCCTAAGATATAACCCTCTCTCAGTAAGTGGCACTGACACCAATGCAAATCGCGGCCAGGATCGCGTTCGAAGAAAACAAGACGGAAACTATTTCTGTCCTTGGCAGTAGATGACGGTTTGTGTTTTCGCCGTCAATATCGCGAGTTGTTTTTATTCTCCGTAACGAAAAAGCTAGTTTTCCCGGCATGAAGATAATTTTTAATATCCTGGGAAGGCATTCCGTGTCGACTGTTGACTGTGTCTTGTTGGGACGATGGCCAAAAATAGATCCATTGCTCAATCACGCTCCCGTCACATGGACACACCGAGTCGTTCGTCGTACCTGGGACCTGGGATGATAAATGAGTGGCACGTGGAGCATGTGTGTTCCCAAATATTAAAAAAGAGATCGTGTGTTGTAGTAGTTCTACTGCGTCGGCCACCTACGATCGGGAGAACTTTCCCGGCGGGTTCGCTTGATTCAGCGGAAAACAACCAGCTGTTGGGATTCCCCTGCAGGCATTCAGGAAACCAGTTCTGGATACTCCTCCAACAAAGCTCGATTAATTGGCCGTTAATGGACGCTCACTTCTGGAATACTTTAG
>KZ069224.1:154130-166306 GCA_002091845.1 Anopheles cracens
GCTGCGAGGACAACGAGGAGGACCCGTCGCAGCAGCCGTCAGCACTGGCCCAACCGGTGGTGAATGGAACAGGCGCTCAGGAAGATGATCACCGCAACATCAACAACAACGTGAAGCGAAAATCGGCCGATGCGGTGGCATCGGATGACGTTTCCGGTACGGCCACGAAACGGCCCCGGTATGGCGGGGACACGGAAGGATCTTCGGTGATACCCCCTGTTCCACCGATGGCGGGAGCGCCCCCTGTCGCAAGTTTATCGGTAGAGGGAGCTGCGAGTAGCAGTGGTTAGGTGAGAGTGTCAGAACTATTAGTACTACCACAACTACAATTACTGATAGCATCTCGTGTGTGCCACGGGTATCGATGGTGGATGGAGCCCGTGATGCAGTTTTAGTCGTTTAAGTCTTCTAGCGTTGTGCCAAGCAAACCACGAAAGGGCTGGTTTTTGTTTTTGTTTTGTGTTTAATGCGATTTATATTAGTCCCCAACAAGGGATAGGACACCTTGATTTGATCAATATGTTGTCGAATAGTGTTTAAAAGAACCACACCGATGTGATAGGTGGTGTCCCTCTACATCGTCAAGTCTGGTTATCGGAAAGCGTGGCGCGAAACGAGAGTTGGTCGAGGATACGAAGTGAATGGGACAACCATGTGAATTGAATCAAGCTATGGAGCCAAACTGTCCGGAAGTCTGGAAGGGAACAAAGAGAAGCATATCGTCATAGGGATTGGTAATGCATATAGCTGGAGCAACCTACTGGGAAAGCACAGCAGGATTTGCAGACCAAATTATTTTCAACGGGAAGCGAGAGTAAAGAAGTCGTGTGAGGAGTAGAAGCGCAAGGGGACGGCTGAATCTTTCGTACTGCAAGCTGCACATTAGATATGCATATAGAGATGTACATCTTACACGCAAAACCTCTACACATGTATGAATGTATGAAATTGTATACATCTATTTTTTATACTGGGCATACTCTTTCTTCTTTTGCCGCGCCACATAGACACAACCATAAACACCGTTTTGTATTCTTATACATCCGTTGTCCGCCGGCGTGGTGCGGGGAAGGGGGAAAACAGACAGCAAACCAACGTCAGGGCCAGTGTCCACCCAGTGGACCCTCAGTCTCGGCTTGCATATCAAAACTTTCTACGACCAGAACGATGATGAAAGGTGACGCAGTAACGTCTTGTTTTTATTGGGTTTATCTTCGATAGTGTCCTACACGGCGCTACGTGTAGGAATGGGGGTGGGGGGAAAGGACTCGTTTCTCGGTACTTCTGTTCCGTTATCGTCTTCCATGCACCGTCCGTGCATTCGGTGAATTCGTTCCTTTTCGTATTTCGTTTCGCTCCCGGGGGTGCCAACAAAGGCCGGCTTAAGGCTGTTTAAGGGGTTTGTTTCGTTCCGGTTCGGTTGTAGTTTTTAAACGTAAAGAAGCATCGTGCGTGCTCCTATAAAGCACACGCACACCCATAGACACACAGACACGCATACGCGCCATATTACACGCAGATCGCTATATCGTAATATCAACCCTGTTTCACATGTTAAACGATAAGTAAACAGTATGTACCGATAGCGGAAAGTCATTAGAAGGCTGGCGAGAACTTAAGCGTAAACGTAAAACGTACGTGTCAAACTGGAAATGAATGGAACAAAATGATATATATATATATATACATATAGGATAACGAAACCCCCAAACAAGTAGACGGTAAGAAGATCTACTAATTGACTTTTTACACACAACCGAAACAAAGCCCACTCGCTAAATATGATAGTGAATCATATACAACCTAGCTGAGGTATAAAACTATTTCACACTGTGTGGAAGGTATGGAAAGAGAAACAAAAAGCAGACGAACAGAAACAAAACAAAACAAAATTGCTTCCAAACGATGCGAATTTGTATAATTATAAGCATCTTCCCAAGAAAGTACCACACACATTACAGACACAAAGAAGTGCAGTTTTTACACGTACACCTCCTCACACACACACACATACACACACTGACCGAAAATCCACCTGAGATATGTATGACACAATCGAAAAGAAGTTGCATAGAGTTGATATTCGACGTGCGGAGACACAGTCATAGCATATATACAAAACAGCATGTCTGTGGCAGAGCGATATACATTGGATATAAAATTGCATATACATATATTTTGTAACAAAACACAAGAACACCACACTGAAAACGTGCGCGCGTATGGTGTGTGTTTGTGTGTGTTGTAGTAGTGCCCTGGTGCGATAAAGATTCTATCAGCTAAGCCCTTCCTACCCCGTAAGTGGATTTAAATGATATACACAAAACGCTCGCTGTGGTGAAAACGAATGAAGAATATAAGAACAACAAAGAACATCAGAGAAGAGTGTGTTGCTCTCGTGGCTTTGATACGTCCGAAAATGAGAAGAACGCAAAAAGAAAACACAGATGAGCGCAGCTCCGTTGTCTCTGTGCGTATTTGTGGCCAGCGTATCCTCTTATCGCTATGTGCCGGTGGATAGCAACGAATCGGGCACGAGGAGACGAGCGTGATAAGCAGCTTCGATCATCATGGACCGATCGTAAGACGGCGTGTGTGACACAACCGTGCAAACCCCGGACTTTGTATGGTACGCAAACAACCGTCGGAAACCGTCGCTATCAGTGGTTTGTGATTAGAATACGCCAGACTTTGAGTCACACAAGCTCGATCGTGAAGAGCTTGCCATCGTTGTGTGGTGTGTTCCGTGCTCGGTGCAGACTGCGCTTGACAGATCAGTGTATGATGGTGGATCCCACAAGGATACCGCGCGTTGATGTTGTGTTCCTGGCGTACAGTGCCGACAACCGGAGCATGAAGCCCCCGAAGGTAACGCTCGACAGTATCTGTACGGTCAGTCTATACGAGCTGCAGCGCCATCTGCGGCGAAAGCGTACCGAACGGACCACCATGGGTGTGGATGCGTACACACACTACAAATGGGTAAGTGCAACGTGCGCTCCTCGTGCGACAAAATTTCAATCAATCAATCTCCTCCCCCCCTCAGTACAATGCGGCACTGGTTGCGGAACTGCGTACCACCGGCAAGGGACAACCACGGCCTCTGCTGCAGGCCTTCCACTGGTACATCGAAACATCGAACCGGGCCGCGTTCCGCGTCGATGGCCAACAGTACGAGGCGGTGTCATTGGTGGTCGCGGCCGAGGTCGAACACTGGATATAAAATTGCATATACATATATTTTGTAACAAAACACAAGAACACCACACTGAAAACGTGCGCGCGTATGGTGTGTGTTTGTGTGTGTTGTAGTAGTGCCCTGGTGCGATAAAGATTCTATCAGCTAAGCCCTTCCTACCCCGTAAGTGGATTTAAATGATATACACAAAACGCTCGCTGTGGTGAAAACGAATGAAGAATATAAGAACAACAAAGAACATCAGAGAAGAGTGTGTTGCTCTCGTGGCTTTGATACGTCCGAAAATGAGAAGAACGCAAAAAGAAAACACAGATGAGCGCAGCTCCGTTGTCTCTGTGCGTATTTGTGGCCAGCGTATCCTCTTATCGCTATGTGCCGGTGGATAGCAACGAATCGGGCACGAGGAGACGAGCGTGATAAGCAGCTTCGATCATCATGGACCGATCGTAAGACGGCGTGTGTGACACAACCGTGCAAACCCCGGACTTTGTATGGTGGGTACACTTACAGCTACCACTTCGTCACCGGGCGACCAGGACGCCCCTCTGCTTAATAGCACGGAAGGAACAGCGACATCTGGCCCACCAGTTCCTTCGATACCGGCTCAGCAACAGCAGCAGCCTTTAGTGGCTGCTGCGAACACAACCGGAGCTTCTGTACCAGCGTCTCCGGCATCTCCGTGTGCAGGAGCTGTCGACGTACCTGTCAGCGGTGGAATTGTAGCACCCGCGCGCAAGGTAGTAGTGGTTGGTGAGGAGGGCTTCAAAACGTCCGGTGTGCGCGGCACCGCCGGAGATTTCCCCGGTACACCGCCGTCCGCCTTCACGCCCATGCACCAAGAGGACGGCGGCCGGCCGGTATGTGAGATCTGCAACAAAAAGTTCCACAAACTATCCCAGCTGAGCATTCACATGAACATCCACTACATGGAGCGCAAGTACCGGTGTGAACCGTGCGGTACGAGCTTCCGCTCGCAGGGTCTCTACCTGAAGCACGAACGTTCGGCCACGCATCGCAACAAGGTCTCGATGACGACGACGTTCGGCGTGGCGACAGACAGCAACCCACGGCCATTCTACTGCCGCGACTGCGAAGTCGGGTTCCGCATCCACGGTCATCTGGCGAAGCATCTGCGCTCGAAGATGCACGTGCTCAAGCTGGAGTGCCTGGGGAAGCTGCCGTTCGGGACGTACACAGAAATCGAGCGTTCCGGCACGAACCTGACCGAGATCGATACGTCCGACTGCGAGAATTCGCTCTCCAGCCTGAAGCGGCTTGCGACGCGCCTCAACGTCAAAGATCCGGCAAAGGTTCTGCCCGGCGGTGGGAGTGGCTCGAGCAGCAGCAGCAGCAGTAGCAGCAGTTCGTCGAGTAGTAGCGGTGGTGCTGGTGCAGCCGGCGGTACGAGCGGCAACGAGACGGACAGCTGCGAGGACAACGAGGAGGACCCGTCGCAGCAGCCGTCAGCACTGGCCCAACCGGTGGTGAATGGAACAGGCGCTCAGGAAGATGATCACCGCAACATCAACAACAACGTGAAGCGAAAATCGGCCGATGCGGTGGCATCGGATGACGTTTCCGGTACGGCCACGAAACGGCCCCGGTATGGCGGGGACACGGAAGGATCTTCGGTGATACCCGCTGTTCCACCGATGGCGGGAGCGCCCCCTGTCGCAAGCACACACACATACACACACTGACCGAAAATCCACCTGAGATATGTATGACACAATCGAAAAGAAGTTGCATAGAGTTGATATTCGACGTGCGGAGACACAGTCATAGCATATATACAAAACAGCATCTCTGTGGCAGAGCGATATACATTGGATATAAAATTGCATATACATATATTTTGTAACAAAACACAAGAACACCACACTGAAGACGTGCGCGCGTATGGTGTGTGTTTGTGTGTGTTGTAGTAGTGCCCTGGTGCGATAAAGATTCTATCAGCTAAGCCCTTCCTACCCCGTAAGTGGATTTAAATGATATACACAAAACGCTCGCTGTGGTGAAAACGAATGAAGAATATAAGAACAACAAAGAACATCAGAGAAGAGTGTGTTGCTCTCGTGGCTTTGATACGTCCGAAAATGAGAAGAACGCAAAAAGAAAACACAGATGAGCGCAGCTCCGTTGTCTCTAACGTCCTGATCAGCCCTCCACACTGGGACAGAGGAGGCGCTGGTATATCTCACAACAATAAATTCTTTTATTATATCTCAATGATACGCGGCGCCCAACCCCTATCGAGAGGCTGAGGCAGCTATTAGCGATACATATTAACATTAGATTCACTGTGCACTGTGCTTCTTCATGTTCATCATGTGTGTGTGTGTGTGTGTGTGTGTTGAGGCAAGAAGCCCACACTATTTTGCTATTTACGCCCAGTAGCTCATCACGCACGATCGGGGCTTCCTGAGCGACACGGAGAGATACACGCGCATTCCATGCATCATCCTCAACTGGCCGGAGTGTGGTTTTCCCTAAGCCGCCGTCCTGTTTTTGTTTGCATGTTTTTGGTATCGATAATTAATGTTGTTTAAACGTTTGGTGCGTTTGAAAGCCATGTCGTAATAATACTTTTCACTAGCACAAGAACAAAAGCACAACACATAAGGGTGGGAAGCCTGCAAAAACGTAACGTGTAGGTGTGGTGTAGAGTAACAACAAACGAGCGTAGCGCGATAATCGATAAATACTATTATAAAATAAAATAAAACTATGCCTCCGCGGTGCAATTTGTTCGTTTGCTACGGGCACAGAATGAAGGGAACTAGAGTGTGTTTGTTAAAGCACAACCGAACGACCCGAAAGGAAGATTGTGTTGGCTGTTAGTCCTCGCTTTAGGCGCACGGCGAATCGGTCGACATTTCCTCCTCGACCGTGATGTACATGCCTTCCTCCTCATAGGTGGAATCGTGCTTGGCGAGGATTCTGAGCAGCGGCCGCAGCTTCAGCCACCACTGGTGTTTCGGGATGCGCTGCCTGCAAACGGAACGTACGAAAATGGGGGAATAAGCTCGGGGGGAATAAGCTCGGCCGCCGCTACTCTACTTACAAAAAGTTGGTCTTGCCGATCAGCTCCTTGAGCGGAGTGAATTTGTACTGACGACGCACCAGCCCCAGCAGACAGGCCGACTCCGGTGCGGTGGCTTTGATCGACCCGTCCGGCTGCGTGCTGGCCTTCAGCTGCTCCACCAGCCACTCGACGCACTTGGCCGCCATCTTCGTGCCCATGTTGCGATCGAACGGGGTCGGTGAGCCGCCCTGCTGCATGTGGCCGAGCACGTTCATGCGAGTGGAGAACAGACCCTTGCCTTCCTCCGAGTACAGCCGGTGGATGAACTCCGTGTTGTAGTTCTCCGAGGCCTTCTCGTTGCGCAGAATCAGACCACGCTGCACGCCGTCGCTCATCTTCGACGCCATATGGTACACGTCCTGCTGCAGGTCCTTGATCGTGAATTTCTCTTCGTAGATGTAGGCAGCATCCGCACCACCGGCCAGCCCGGCCAGCGTCGCCAGGTAGCCGCAGTAGCCACCCATCGTTTCGATCACGAACACGCGCCGCTTCGTGCCCTGCGCCGACTGACGGATGCGGTCGCAGATCTCGGTGATCTCGTTCAGCCCTGTGTCCGCACCGAGCGAGAACTCCGTGCCGGGCATGTTGTTCGAGATGGTGGACGGGATCACCACGATCGGGATGCAGAACTCCGCGAACTTGCTGCGCTGATCCGTGATCTGGCCAGCCGCATGGTACGCCTCGAACCCGCCGACGATCAGCAGCGCCTGGATGCCGAACTCTTTCAGTCGGGCCGCGATCTCCTTGAAATGGCTCTCCGGCAGCGTTCGCTTCGTACCAAGGAACGCACCGCCCTGCCCGACCCAGCCGGTCACGTCCGACCACTCCATCTTCTTGATGTGGCCCGACACCAGCCCCTCGATGCCGTCGTGGATGCCCATCACCGTGTCGCCCCGGTAGATGCAGTTACGCACGAACGAACGGACCGCCGCGTTCATGCCGCAGGCCGGCGCCCCGATGTGCATCACCGCCATCGTGTAGCCCCCGACGCCGCGCCCCTGCTCGTCGAACGCACTCTTCGGTGGCTTCAGGCGCGTCAGCATCTTGTACGTCTCGAGATTGCGCGCGAACGACCGGCCACGCAGCTGCACCGCCAGCTCCCAGTTCTTGTCCTCCATCGCCTTCGCGACCGCCTTCGTGCGCTCCACGCACTCCATCAGCGGAACGCGCACGGCCTGGTTGCCGTCAAGCGACACCACGCACGGTTCCGTCTTGTCGTCTGCCTCCATCAGTGCCAACACCGCTTCCGCGCCCATTCGGCATCCCTGAGGGTGAGATGAGAAGAGTGGTCAGCACTTCCTGGTCTGCTGTCAGACATAACCCCTACCTACCAGCACACGGTCGAAAGCGCTCGGATTGCCACCACGCTGCACGTGACCCAGCACAGTGATGCGTGTGTCCTGCTGCAGCCGATCGACGACCACCTGTTTCACCTTCTCCGCCGTGATTGGGTTACCGTCGCGGTCGATAGCTCCCTCCGATACGATGATAATGTTCAAGCGCTGTCCAGCAGAACGCTCCTGCGTTGCGTTAAAGTACAGTTATCATTAATGAGGGGTTTTCTTTTGTGCATCGTAACATCATATGGAATGGCGAAAATTGTGAGTGATGAAGTACACTAGAGACGATGAGATCTTGGGGTGAGATACCGATGCGATCATCGGGGTAGTATTCTAAGGTAGTTGAAACAAGGTTGAAATAAGGTTGAAGAATGTTAATTGTGTGAACACATATGCCCGTATCCGTCCCCTAGTGGCGATCTTCCGGTGACGGGATCAATGTTGGATAAGGATTTGGTAGATCAATTGTTTTGGTTCTAATGGAACTACTTGTAATCCGATCACACATCGAAGATCGAGGAGGCTATGCCGGGGCAGGATAAAAGCAAAGAAACACGTACTAAAACAGTTGTCAACACAGCATGTCAGCCAAGAAGCGCTCAACGACGCAAAGCATAGTTTAAGCCCGTTGAATAATTTGCAAACATGTGCTTTAGAAGCCGTGTTGAGGTGTGTTGTGTTGTTGTTTTGATCAAACATATATAAGCTAGCAAAATTAAACATCGTAAACAAGCAAAGCGCATTGCATAATTGCATCTAAACATCGCATCTAAAGATCATGCAGATTTGCAGTGAGGAAACGATAACGTGAGCTTGGTGATACGTATCTGATTGATGTTCGAGCTGCCGGACTTTTACCGCCTCCTAGGCAACGAAAAAAAAGCGCCCGCATGATGACACTTACAAGTGATGACAATTTTGACACTCTGAAACCCTACACTATCGTCCTGAGGGAGTCAGATAGACACGAAACACGTCCGAATTTTCGCAGGTGATTTGCATTTCTAACTATTCTCTATTCACTTAACAAGAAATACTGCAAGCTCTCATAAAAAAAAATCCAAAAAACTAAGAAGTAACACTGCACGGAGCACGGGAACCAGAAGCGATAAAAGAGAGACAAAGAGAGAATGAAAGAAACAACTCTAGCCACTCTAACAATTTACTTGGCGTGTGTCCCATTCCAGCTGCTCTATTGTGGGAAATGGAAAGAGGCTTTTACGACAACCTTCAACCTTTGTCACTGTTAGTGGAATGGGAGTTTAGAAGGGACTGTTAGCAACCTGCAAGGAAGCGGCCACGGGAGATTGCAGGACGCTTTGGGGTTCAGGTTTCGCATCTGTATTAGTCTTCATCTGGCGTACACCGGGAGGTTTTCGGGACGTAGTGGGTTCAATGGGTTCGATATAGTAGCGGTTGTGGTGATAATGCGTACCTGTAAGATCTTCTTACACAACTTTTCTGGCCAATTATGCACTACGGGATCTTCCGGTATGAACACATAGTCCGCCTCGCTAGCTAAAGCAGCCATTATGGCCAGGTAACTACAAATGCACACAATAAGAGATGTTGATGTCAAATCAATGCAACGAGAACGAGAATTACGCAGTTAACACGGGGGTACCAAAAGTAGCGACATCTAAAAAGACACATTTTGTGATGAACATTGGGATTTAAAAGAAAGCACACGCAACTTGGCGAACGTGGCTACATTCAGAACACTTGCGATTAGACACACGACACACGGCGACATGGGGACAACAGGGTACTGCAGCACCAACAGAACTGGGGGCAACACTCAACCCCAAAAGCATTTTGCACGTTCGGAATCACCTTTTTCTTCTTTCGCTTACGACCGATGGGTTATGGTTGCGATTCTCCAAATAAAACTAATGCATTGTATCGTACTTTTTGTCTGGCCAATCTTTGAATCTTTTCTGCATGCCAATGATATGGATTGAATGAACACGGTGTATGCTAATGAATGTTTTAACGGAAAATGAATCTAGAATTGTTATCAAGCGTGTTCAACAACAACAAAAACGAAAACTATGCAATGATGAAGAATCCGATGAAGAAACATATCTCGAATAGGGGAAATGAGGAAATGATCCAATCAAGGCTGTTGGGTCAAATATGTTTTGCTAATGTCTGTGACTTATGGGCGTTTACATGAATACGAAACTCTAGCACACACAAAACAGGATGATCGCGTATTTTGTCACGTGTGGAAAAGATGGTGTTTGGTAGGGAACAAGTATGCGTGTGTCCACATGGTAAAGCCAGCAATTTTGCACCCCAATTCGCTTGCCTGTGTCAATTGCTTGCAGAGACGTTCCGGCCAATCGGGTTTCGGTGGATCTTCGGGAATGAAAATGTAGTCGGCCTCGACGCACAGACCGGCCACTACCGCCAGATAACTGTGAAGGACATGAGCAGATGCACAGATACACGTGATATGGATGGAGTGGAGACAGTTTTCAGGGAGAATTCGGGTGTTTCAATTTCGTACGATCGGTGACTGGATTGATGAGCTTAATGTGGCGTCGAGAATCGGGATCGTGTGGACCTGAGTGAAGATATCGAGTTATGTTGTTTCTTTTTTGTTGTAAACTGCATCCAGAAGAAAAAGGATATTTCTCAACATGGGAGATACCAGATTGGTTGTTCCTACGATAGGGTTTTACACGATGTAGTAAAAAAAGGCAGGATATTAAGGACAATGTTTCACTTATCATGCACAAACCAGGAAAAAGAGGACACGGCAAAGGGAACGCACGGGCTTTGGATTGAGGGCTGCATACATTAGCACACCAGAAGAGAGTCGAAAACCAGCATCAGATACGGGTGGACACACGGGCAAGAAATCAGGGGGGGGGGGGCGATGAGTGCATTTAGTGACAGTGATCGTCGCAAGAATTCTGCGTGCGAGCGTTCGTTCCGCTCTTCATTCCGTAAGAGAAGAATGAAGGAGTGTTTTTTGTGGTGGTGGAGGAAGAACCGATCCTCCCGAGGAAGGTTCCGATGATGACATTCTGCGGCCTCAGCGCAACAGGGTTTGGACGTGGGTCGGCAGGATGAAGAGTGCTCGAGCAGTAGGTGTGACCCGCAGGCTGTGAAAAGGGGAGTTGTTACGCTTGCCTGTTCTAGTTTGTCGCAGATTTTCGTCTCCCAGTCGCGTGGCGGCGGAGACTCGGGAATGAAGACGTAGTCGGCCTCGGAAATGACGCCGGCAACGACCGCCAGGTAACTTCAAACGAGATAGAGAGAGAGAGAGAGTGCCCACGATGGAGAGAGCGAGAGACGAGGACGACCGTTGTTTGGAACGCACGAATAAGACAATTAGTATTTGCGTTCATCTTGCGCCAAGGGGTTTTCCGGAGTTCCACATTTACTGCACGGTTCGATTCCGAGCGGCCCGTCCTTACTACACTTACCCACAGTGACGTCCCATCACCTCCATGATGAAGGTACGCTGATGGGAGTAGGCCGTGCTGACGATCGCATCGATCGCCTCGATAATGCGGTGCAGCGCCGAATCCGTGCCGATCGTCATGTCCGTGCCGCAGAAGTCATTGTCGATCGAACCGACCATACCGGCGATGTGCAGGCTCTTGTACTTGATGCGCTGGTCCTGCGTGATGCGGTTGCTCGCCAGCAGCTCGTCCAGCAGGCTACCCCACTCCTGTCGGAACAGGTTCGCGCCGGTCAGCGAACCGTCGCCACCGATCACGACCAAGTTGGTGATGCCACGGGAGATGAGGTTGTGAGCGGCCTGCAGCCGACCGGCCCGCTCGCGGAAGTCCTTGCAGCGGGCCGACCCAATGACGGTGCCGCCTCGGTGGATAATGCTCGACACCGACGACCAGTTCGCCTCGACGATGTTATCCCCACCGTCCACCATGCCCTGGTAGCCCTCGCGGATGAAGTACACCTGTTGGAAGGAATGGGAATGGAATGTTACCAGAAATGATGCAATACGTTGCGTTTGATGATGTTGGTCACAATAAGAGAAACACTACCACCACACAGAATTGATATTCCCTCCTAAGACATGGCCTCGGTACAAATCCAAGAAGGCTTTACGACTCCATGTGTGGAAAGATCATCAGCCCTAGACTAGCCAGGCTCTGGTGGGCTAGTCATGTGAGAGGTAGGTTTTAGGCCGTCCCATTGGACAGAAAAATGGTCTCTGCCTCAGTGTTGGAAATGGTCCAGACAATCAATTCCCCACCAAACGCATCCAAACAACACCGCCGCCAATGAATAACCTGGCGTCTCCATCATGTTTCTTTCGTACAACGCTCGAATTGAAGCCTATAAATAGCTCCCCTTCATCGGATGAAAAAACACCCACCTCAAAACAAACAAAATCGCTAACTAATAACCCATGCATATCGCTCTCTTTTGCCACAATTGCTTCAAATTGGTTGATTTAACCTTCCGAGTGACCTTCGGTCCTGCTCCTGCGTTTTGCCAACAAACACGCGCTTGTGCGGGTGGGACGAACCAATAACGATGAACCGAAAACCATATGACCGTCTGAAGGTTA
>KZ069224.1:232201-243966 GCA_002091845.1 Anopheles cracens
TCTTCTAACTCTCTTCTATTCGCAGGCGGAATCCAACATTACAACCAATCGATAGCAATTCGGGCATGTGGGAGATAGAGGAATCAAGAGTAGGTAAAGCTGAAGAGTTGGGATGTTCTTCAATTAACGTTAGTTACCCACCAAGCACGGTGAAAATAAATATTATGACCCAACGCCGCTTTCCAGTACCTTGCATTTCGAAATCTTGAAAGCAAAGCTGCCGATTTAGTGTTTGGTGGTAACCGGCTGTTACTACCCGTAAAAGGGCACTATCAATTAATAAGATTTCGGAGCCAAAAGTCTCCAGCTTCATAACCCCGAAATACTTTCCAAGAATGCTAATGTTCACGGATACAACATTTCGTTTTACGGCAGGCTAAAACAATGAGACAGAGTTCCTTAGACTACCGTACGCTCTCCTGCTTGCATAATGAGCTCGGAGCAAAGAAATCCTGCGAGCATTTCCGAGATTTCATTTTCTACCCATCCCGAACACGGAACGCGTGGTTCTGCGCGGCGCTAGATAAACACAAAGAAACATCATCTCTGAAGGTGTTTGTTGCTTTCATTCCCGAGTTCGGTTTGCATGAAGCACGCGCCCGAAAAAAAGGTTTCCCACCATTTCACGACGCGGCCTTCCACCAGTGAGGGTGGCCGTCCTTTGCGCAATCGCTGGCGCCAGCGAACAACCGCACAAATAGCAAAGCATCCCAAAGACACACAGACACGCAGAGGGAAAAGCCTCCGATGATGTTTTCTTCCCGTGGAACATCGCTCCCATCCCACATTTTGGATTTCCTTTCTTCCTGTGGAGGGATTTGCCCTTTGCGTTTGAAAAATCGTGGAGTTTGCGGATATACTCCAGTGTGTTCTGGCTCTTTATCCTGTCTCCGCGCTATGCGTAGGGACCGTGTGGGAGAGGAAGTCAACATGCATAGGGACGCAACGAAACGTGACCAAAACGAGGTTTGGGCGAACTGGTGATCTCTTCCATTTGATTTAGTTTTTCTTTTGTTCCTTTCCTAGGACAGTTGGGTAGTGGAGACTGCTCCTGGACGCATGTTACCGACGCTCTACGTCTGCTGCAAATGATTTACATAACGCGCGATCATTACATCCCAGTCCTGCAGATACCCTCGCTTGAATTAATCGAAGACACTCCCTTCTGTCGGTGTCTCCGCAGTGGTAACTGTCAAAATATCTGATGAGGTAAGCACATCGTGGCAGCTTAGTACCTTTTATCGTGCCTGATATTGTGCGCGTGTGTGTGTGTGTGTGTCGTGCCACACCCACGTTCTCGTTCAAGGGCGTTAGAAATCTCGACCCACGGAAGTCCCGTGAAAAGTATATAAATTTAAAAAGAAGTTCCTGAAGCCCGGACCAAAGCTGTGAACTTGGAAACGCTAACTAGGGATTTGAAACTCCGTTTGGTTCTGAGAGTGAGAAGCAGTGAGATGTGAGCTGCACACACACACACACGTGCCAAACGGGGGAATCCACTCCGTCGGTTTGCAACATTCGCCGCAGTTTCCCATCCGTCCTGTTGCTTCCTGCGAACCAGCCAAACACCACCGCCCCAGTGAAGTCAAGTGGAGTGTGGAGATAGCTCGCCGTAATCGCGGAACGACGTCTTCGTACGGAGTTGCCGTCGTCGTCGGTGAGTCGCCCTGGTGTCATGATTTATTTTTGTCCGAGGCTCGACGAAAAAAAGGTTTCCCACCATTTCACGACGCGGCCTTCCACCAGTGAGGGTGGCCGTCCTTTGCGCAATCGCTGGCGCCGGCGAACAACCGCACAAATCCGAAAAAAAGGTTTCCCACCATTTCACGACGCGGCCTTCCACCAGTGAGGGTGGCCGTCCTTTGCGCAATCGCTGGCGCCAGCGAACAACCGCACAAATAGCAAAGCATCCCAAAGACACACAGACACGCAGAGGGAAAAGCCTCCGATGATGTTTTCTTCCCGTGGAACATCGCTCCCATCCCACATTTTGGATTTCCTTTCTTCCTGTGGAGGGATTTGCCCTTTGCGTTTGAAAAATCGTGGAGTTTGCGGATATACTCCAGTGTGTTCTGGCTCTTTATCCTGTCTCCGCGCTATGCGTAGGGACCGTGTGGGAGAGGAAGTCAACATGCATAGGGACGCAACGAAACGTGACCAAAACGAGGTTTGGGCGAACTGGTGATCTCTTCCATTTGATTTAGTTTTTCTTTTGTTCCTTTCCTAGGACAGTTGGGTAGTGGAGACTGCTCCTGGACGCATGTTACCGACGCTCTACGTCTGCTGCAAATGATTTACATAACGCGCGATCATTACATCCCAGTCCTGCAGATACCCTCGCTTGAATTAATCGAAGACACTCCCTTCTGTCGGTGTCTCCGCAGTGGTAACTGTCAAAATCGAGCGCGCGCCATTACGTAAGGGGGATTCCCATACTATGAAAATAACGGCAAACCCCCCTCGGCCGCTCGAAACGGCGCAGCAACAAGGGCCCGGGCCTCGACGTCGTCGTCTCCGTGCTCGCTCGCGTTCGACTCTTCGCTCCTCTGTTGCTCTCTCATCCCACCCGTCTTTTATGATTGCGGATGTTTGCTAATGAGGTTGCAAGGGCAGGCGCTGATGCGGGGCGGCGATGCTGGCGAGGGCTAAGGGGGTGTGTTGTTTTGTGGGTGGGTTGTCGCTGGACGATGCCAGGACCTCAACAGGCTTACGGTGGGGGGGAAAGAAAAATAACTTTTCTGATAATTTTCCGGAGAGGAACGGGATCGGGATTCCAACTCGTGACAGCTGGTGTGGTAGTTCGGAAAGCTTGCAAGGGGCTATTGACAGTCTCTTGACCACAGACGATGAAACCTAATCATTTGTCACAGGGTAGGTGGATCAATCACGCACGAGTTTGTACAGTGTTTTCACGAAAGCCTATGCACTGTCAAGGAAAAACTGTTTGCCAGGTCCCCGCTTTCGACGACACCAACCCAAACCCAAATTTGTGCAGCAAGCGTGCGGTTCAACTACTTTTCCAAGGGAAATACGAACTCCCGATTACGATTGGATGCGCCTTTTTCCAGTGTTGAACCGAACCGAAGGTACCCAGCATGTCTACGCTGTCTATTGAGCGTGCAACACTGTCAAAACGTTTCCTCTTGACGGTCCGTCGCAACAGCCCGATCTCCATGCCCCCTACAGCCTTCGAGCTTCCTCCCGCGTTCCTCCGTTAGGACGTGAAAAGTGCACACACGCACAGAGACATATGTGTGTCTCCCGTCACGCATCAATGCACGTCCTTGTTTGGAATCGATCCCATGCGTGCAGAAGGCAGAAGGATATGGACGGTTTCCTGCTCGACATATGATATTTGGCGCCAACGCGCGCAGCAGAACCCGAAATCCACCGGAGAAGGCCGTTCCCACTTGAGGCACGCACAGCAGGGATTCCCCCGGGTTATCTTTGCACTCCCGAAGCCATTGTCTCCTGCGCGTTCTCCTACCCGGCGCCAAGGGCCTGCTCGTGGGCCAAGGACACAGGATCTCTTGCCTGCTTTGCCGATGTTTTCGTGAAGTCATTTGCCTGCCACGGGGCGGATTGTCCTGCCCGTTGAGTTCGGTGGGTCCATGCATGATGTTTGAGGCTTGAAAATGTGTCTGACAGTGGAGATTGGGTAGAAGACCTAGAGTTCGTTTTTTTTCGTTTTGTGTTCCAAATCAATACAACTATCGTGCAACTCGCGGCTCATCCACCTGCAGCAGCAACTACATACACATCTTTGCACCAAACATTCCGAAAGAACCGTAACGCTTTTGGGTGTGAGCGTTTCGCCCGTTTTTTTCACTGCACGCCTTCGTTAGCTTCGTTTTGGGCAAATTTTCTTTAAATAGACATCTAATAAAAGCGCACCGCTGCTTATGGGTGCTCGGCGGTACACTTCGATTTTGCTCTCGTGGGGGTGGTGCTCGGGGGAGAAGAAGGCGGTCAAACGGATGCCCTTCACTCCCACTCGCCGAACATTCCAAAGCCATCGTCGGTCCCTGTCCATGGTTGACGGCGACAACATGGTCTTCCTTGTAGTGCGACATGTGGAGGGAAGAAGCGCTCCGAATGAATTTCCGTCCAACTGTCGAGTGGTTCCCTCGTGTTTTGCAGACGACGGCATGCGATGGGTCAGTTGGCGAGTAGTCCGCGAAAATAGATTTGTACATGTACGAAGATTTGCCTAACCCTGCCCACTTTCGCACCCAGCTCGCTCCCCGCACTTGGGGGGTTTTCCTCGCGCTGTGCAACTCGCGGCTCATCCACCTGCAGCAGCAACTACATACACATCTTTGCACCAAACATTCCGAAAGAACCGTAACGCTTTTGGGTGTGAGCGTTTCGCCCGTTTTTTTTCACTGCACGCCTTCGTTAGCTTCGTTTTGGGCAAATTTTCTTTAAATAGACATCTAATAAAAGCGCACCGCTGCTTATGGGTGCTCGGCGGTACACTTCGATTTTGCTCTCGTGGGGGTGGTGCTCGGGGGAGAAGAAGGCGGTCAAACGGATGCCCTTCACTCCCACTCGCCGAACATTCCAAAGCCATCGTCGGTCCCTGTCCATGGTTGACGGCGACAACATGGTCTTCCTTGTAGTGCGACATGTGGAGGGAAGAAGCGCTCCGAATGAATTTCCGTCCAACTGTCGAGTGGTTCCCTCGTGTTTTGCAGACGACGGCATGCGATGGGTCAGTTGGCGAGTAGTCCGCGAAAATAGATTTGTACATGTACGAAGATTTGCCTAACCCTGCCCACTTTCGCACCCAGCTCGCTCCCCGCACTTGGGGGGTTTTCCTCGCGCTGGTGGTACGGAGTCCATTGTGGTTTCGCTGGCCCGACGAGTTACTAACGCCGTGTTTACACACACGCGGAGCTCGAAGACTCTGATGAGACATATGACGGACAGATTGTGCATCACTCCGTACAAAAACCTGTATTTTAGAACCAGCGCTTAACGTGGAGGTGATGGTCACGGAGCGGCTGCTCCTGATTCTGGGACATTACGTCGTCTCCGCTTCGTACTGAATGAACGATGTTTTAAACTGCTTATCAATCCGCAGTGCGAGAAGCTTCTTCCATGACGGATTCTATGCTGTCTAGTGACGCTGAATTGAGGGGAAGTTTTCATCTCGGCATCGCGAAAAGCTCCACGCACAATTGCGAGTAGGTCAAATGTGGCGCCTGAGGAAGAACGTTTCATGCACTGATACCTGTCAGATTCCTTGAGGATTCCCTACCCTAACCCTAATTGAGGCCAATCCGTTGGGGTTCAAGTACAAGCACTCTGCTCTGGTACCTGGTAATGAAAGTCCATGTCAATACCCTGCGGTACCTGTTCCCCCGGCAGTAAGTTGAGAGGTACGATGAATAAACAGGTGACAAAATGCACCGCACCGCTACTGCTGTATCCTGGGTATACGAACAGGTTGCTGGAATGGCAGAGGGGATTCCCCCTATTGACACTTACTTGCTTTGCCTGATCCCTTCTTGCGTCCCATGCTGACAATGTTGATGATTGCTGGGTCCTCTTGGTACGCCGTGTCCTCGCCACTGCTGCACTTGTTCGGTCACACTGCTGCACATGCACACTTCTTGCCGCGGCACACCGCCAGAGCACCGCGCGCGCGTTTTACGTTGTGGCTACTATTATTACACGCAGCTTCTTGTGCACTTTCTACCCATCGGATGGGATGGGATAGCTCGCGCTTTCCTTCTGACTTGGCACGAGTGGGCCACCACGAACCATAGGAACTTGAGAATAGGCGCGGCGGTATCCTCTTACTTTCCGTATCTTCCGTAAAAATCAGCAAAACATTAGCATCATTACGAGCTTTAGCACTTCTTTTCTTCCCTCTTTTGGCACGCTCGCCCACCGATCCGAACCACTTCCGGTCGCAATTATCAAAAATTACCTACAACAAAAGGGCGCACACACAAAAACCCCCCCACACACACACACACGTACGTACGCTTGCTCACGCAGAACCCATGTACACACGCACTCCAAAACACTCGCCACGTTATGCTATCTCTTTTTCTCGCTAGACGACTACGCGATATGTTAATGTTGAACTGCCCGTACAGAACGTCGTTGTTTTGCTGCTGCTGGCTGATCTAAACTGTTTTTCTCCACTTTTCACCGTTTCCCGCCGTTTTCCACGCGGAGGATGTTCCTCCCAGCACATCACACACGGGAGTCCGAGACAACAACCAGCACACACACCACGGACGTACTCAAGGTGGATGGACAGACCTACAGGTTAGTCCATAGCTCTTTTTCTTACTAACACATAGACATGCAGTTTTGACAGTTACGAGCACGCCCGAATCAAAACAAAACCCTGGATTAAAACACGAAATACATGAATTAGAAGCTGCGAACAGTGCTATTAATTAGATAATCTAACACTATGATTCCAAATCCATCATTTTCGAGCAACCGGTACTTAAATCAACGCCAGTTATCACAGGCGAAGCAAGAGTTTGATCGTTGATGTTGCCACTCATCGTCTGGTCCTGCGGGACAAACTCACACTCCTGATTACTGGCTCTATTTACACAAACGACGAACGAAACACTATTACAACACATTAATCCCTCTTTGGTTTGCATGTATCACTGTTGAATAGGTATATACTTTAGATTAAACCGAGGTTTGCTGGATAAAAACGATTGTTTTCCGATCAAAACATCGGTTTGTTTTGATCGCAGTGGTCTTCTTCCTCCTTTCGCTTTTTGCAGTCAAATCGTTCTGGACGAACTGACCTGTAGTATAAGGCAGCGCTCTGGCACCTTTCGAACAAGACATCAGACACGAACAAACCCATACAACCATATGGGGGTGCTCGGTCAGGCAGCGCTCTGGCACATCTCGAACAAAACAAACCAACAGGCCAAGTTCGATAGGGTGCTCTGGCAATTGTCTGTTGTCTGGCCCAAATGTCATCCGTAGTATCATAACAAACACTGCTTTCATTTGATATTTTTGTTAAATTTCCACATTTTAACGTAATATAAACTACATATTAATCAAAAAGAACCGCCGCGCAATTGTAAACAATGGTTTTTTGAAGTTTTGTGACGGATTTATTGTCAAGGTTTACACAGCATGGATGGGAATCGAACACGCCAGACAAAACCAAATCGGTTTGTTCGAGACCGTGTTTGTGTGGTTTGTTCGAGACTGTCTGACCGAGCACCCCCATATGGTTGTATAGGTTTGTTCGTGTCTGATGTCTTGTTCGAAAGGTGCCAGAGCGCTGCCTCAGACAGTCTCGAACAAACCACACAAACACGGTCTCGAACAAACCGATTTGGTTTTGTCTGGCGTGTTCGATTCCCATCCATGCTTATGAACCTTGGCTGTCAAATTCGCAAATCGGGGCAAACATAATGAAGAAGAAGAAGAAGTTTTGGAGCTTTGTTTACATTCGTGTGGTGTATGTTTCTGTTGGTACTGTTGGTTGATTCTGTTGAATAAAACACATTTGAATTTAAAATAGGTAAGTTCTTGTTATCATCTATATTAAGAGAAAATCGACAGTTGCTTCGCTGCCTACAAAAAACACATAATTTGAAAAATAGTGAATTATAGTGATAGTGTTTTTAAATACGAAGTAAAGATGTGGTAAAGAGGAAAGCCATTTGCTGTTTCAAAATTACAGGATGGTGATAGACTGTGCCAGTGATGCATAATATATAAATATCATATGCTAGAAATAGTGCGGTATGTAAGATTTTTCAATATTTTGAGCGCTATGTCTTTGCACCCCAAAAGTATTTTTTTAATTGGCCTGTATTATGTTAATTGTTATGTTTATGTTCATTTCAAATTCGTCGGTCTCAAGTGGTCTACACGAACTAATTATTATACATACAACTAAATGCATACAATACTACACAAACATACAAACATTAAAACAAACGGAAACGAAGGCGCTCTTTATAAACCGACGCCGACAAATCGTTTTTGGGCCAGACAACAGACAATTGCCAGAGCACCCTATCGAACTTGGCCTGTTTGTTTGTTTTGTTCGAGAGGTGCCAAAGCGCTGCCTAAATGGACCTTGCGGACGTTTACAAGCCGCTTGACACCCGGCCGCCTATCTGTCAAACGTTGTTTTGTTTGCTGTTCGAATTGCGATGTTCGAAATTTCGTTGTTCAAACGATCGGTTATGAATAAATGATATGCGAAAGTCTATTTTACTTTTTACATAAAGAAACACATGTGAAGTGTAATGTGAAAGAAACAATGAGTTATTAAATTAATCAATTGACTAAGGAACGTGTGAAACTAGACAACGTATTATTTGGTTTTGGCTGATGGAGTCATGTAAATTTTACTAGTGTTGTTTGCAGACAGTGTAGGTTGTTGATGTGCCAATTACTGCTTCAATTTCTGCTTCGAAAAACGGGCCATAAAAAAGGGCCGTGAAAAAAGGCCGTTTTTTATGTATGCACTTTACATCGAATGACAGCGATCAATTTCGTGCTACGTCTATTAGCACGACTACACACTAGTGGTGGGCAAAACTATGTTTTGGCCGGAATCGATTCCGGGCAGCTCCAAATTTTTCGGAGTCGATTCCGGAGCGTAGGTTCGGCATCAATTCCGGAATCGATTCCGCAGTTGAAATCGGTATTGGAATCGATTACACACGAATAATCCACCCACACGGATAAACGGGAATACGCTCTGTATTGACCTTGGGTGTGCTTAGGCCGCTTGGTCGGAATTGTTGTGTTGTCATTTTCGCTGTCACTCGACCAATACGAAGAAGAACAAAAGCAAAAAAAAGCATTGGTTTTCGTCTGACGTGGTCCGGGCACATCATTTAATTCTTTTTGCCTTCCACTGCTGTTTTTCTGATCGGAATAATCCCGCATCAGCACCCCCCATCGAGCAGCATCAGCAGCATGAATCCTTTGGGTAGGTATACCCCTTTCTGGCAATCGGTCATCGATCCGCAATGCACCGTTAGCAACCGGCATCAAAGGGGAGGAGTTGGAGGGGGCGATGCACCGGGCGTGTGTGTTTACGATAAATATCTAAACGTTTCTCTCATGGTTCCTTCCGGCGACAGGATTTCTTACACTGCTTGCCCTGGTGGCGGCGGGATTCGCCGCAGCACCTCCGACGACACAGCGCACCGTCAGCAGCCACCTGACCGCACAGGACCAGGACCGGTTCGCGAAGGTGTTTGCCGAGGGACTGAAGTCGAACGATCTCCAATCGCTGTACTATTCGTCTGCGAATGTGGCGCTGCCGGCGGGTGATGTCGTCAGCACTTGCAAGCGACTGTTCACGCTACACAGCGAGTCGAAACTGAACGATTTCGAGAAAAACTTCTACCTCATCGGTGCTCGTAAGAACTTTGGATGCAAGGAGGCGTTACCGGCGAAGGTGGAAGCGTCCGTCAAGACGGCCCTGGCGAAGGACGCCACCACGACACAGGAAATCTACTACAACCTCCACTCGGCCAAGCTGGCCGGTTTAGCGGTGGACGAGAAGGTACGTACCGCGCTCGGTAAGAATTTGCAGACGGTGCTGAAGAAGGACGATTCGCTCAACTCGCTGGGACACGCGTTCGCCGTGGCTGTCGAGCTTGGCCCTGCCGGGTCTTTCGCGTACGATCGTATCGAGGAAGCGTTCGTGCAGGCGGATGAAGTCGACGGAAGGATGCTGCAGTTCGAGGGAGGCCTCAGCATTACGGCGCTCATAGTGAACGGAGGTTTCAAGCTGGCTACGGGTCTGTCCAAGCCGGCTCCGGTTACGGCCGAGCAGGCGGTTAAGTTCGCCACCTACTTCCTGTCTCGTGCCTCCGTCCAGACGCCGAAAGGCGTGAGCGTGCTGCTGGAGGCGTTGAAGCTGCTCGGCTCGCAGAAACCGGTCGCTCCCATCTCCGTCAGGTTGGCCGGCAATGGGCAGCTGCTGCCCGAGTCGCCGGTACTGAGTGTGCGTGTGTGCGACTTGCTCGGTAAACCACTGTCCCCTGCCCTGGCCGCCCTTTCGACCACCATCGTATCACGCACGTCCGGCGAGGCGCTCGTTTCGAAGGTAAATCTCGTCCCGAGCAAGGACGACGCGACGCTCTACTCGTACAACCTGAAGTCGGCCGCCCCGTCACGTGGACAGTACCGCGTGGACGTCGAAGCAGCTCCGTCCTACCGCCAGCAGCTGCAGGTGAGCGTGCTCGGCAAGGTGCGCGTCAACTCGCTGGAAGTGGGCGTCGGTGACACCGACAGTGCCGCGTCGAGCGTGAAGCGCCACACGGTCGCCCATCCCTCGAAGCTAGCCACGCTCCTGAACGCCGACTCACAGCAGAAGGTGCTGCTCAAGACGGTGCTGGTGGATGACGCGAGCGGCAAACCGCTCACCGTGCATCAGGCGTTCGTGATGCTGCGCAACCAGGAAACGCACCAGGAGATCATCTTCGTGGCGGAGACGGACTCGAGCAAGGCGTACAAGTTCGAGATGGACGTCGGTGCGCGGGCGGCTGATTTCGGACACAAGAGCGGCCTGTACGAGGTGCGCCTAATCGTCGGCGACGTACTGCTGTCCAACTCTTTCCAGTGGCACCTGGCTGATGTGGAGCTGAAGTTCGCCGTCAGTGAGACGAAGCCTTCGACGGTAGATGCGGCCAGCGCGTCGCGCAAGCCGCTGCCCGAAATCGTGCATCAGTTCCGTGCGCCGGAGAAACGTCCACCGCGCTTCGTGTCCGACCTGTTCACCGCACTCTGCATCGCTCCGCTCGTGATTCTGTTCGGGCTGTGGATGAAGCTGGGCGTGAACGTGAAAAACTTCCCCCTGTCGCTCGGTGCGGTCGGGTTCCATCTCGGGCTCGGTGCCATTCTGGTGCTGTTTGGCATCTTCTGGCTGCGATTGAACATGTTCGAGACGATCCGGTACCTGATTCCGCTCGCACTGATTACTTTCATCTGCGGCAATCGGATGTTGCGCAAGATCGCACGCGGAAGTGGTAGCGAGAAGTAGAGTGGGGTAGCGAGTGAGTGAGCGAGTCTCACGCAGCACTGTCCGTTTTCAACCGAACAAAAAGGCTTAAGCAGTAAGGAAAACACAAAACCGAGCGCATGATGGATGACGAAAGGAACCCAAGATCTCCTTATTGGCAGAGCAGGAGACTAATCACAGGACACGATAGAAGAGGCAGATGTATGGAACCAAAAATCATTCCCTTTCCATGCGGAAGATTGCACCAAGGAAGAAGAAGATCTTGTAAGAACTTGAACTTTAATTCGCATGCTCCCTGTACCATCGTCAAATCTCCCTCCTGAAAGGCGATGTCGCGCTTGGACGACATGTTGTGTGAGAGCGAACCTTGCCACTGGTTTGGCTCCCCATTTTCTGCACACAAGTTTCTTCTTTTTTCGTTTTGAGCATTACAGTGGCGAAGCACGGTCACGGAGAGCAATAGACAAAGGAAGGACACACAATTAGGGCTTAATTTACACAGTGGCGCATAAAACTGAGGCAGACGACACAAAACGTATCTCTGCAGGCGTCGGATAGGGGTCAATCTCCGCCGAACATAGTCTGTACAACGTGTGAGAAATAAATACCGGAGAAAAGAAAACTTAAACAGGCGTACGTGGGACGTGGGTTATGGTCAAAGACTCGCGTTGCAAGTTATTCCCTTAAAAAAAACTAACGAAACAGCTAAAAAAGATGACGTGGATTATCGTAAGGTTAGCTCTCGGGCCACGTTACTTTGCGCTGC
>KZ069224.1:256975-285942 GCA_002091845.1 Anopheles cracens
CTAAAGTATTCCAGAAGTGAGCGTCCATTAACGGCCAATTAATCGAGCTTTGTTGGAGGAGTATCCAGAACTGGTTTCCTGAATGCCTGCAGGGGAATCCCAACAGCTGGTTGTTTTCCGCTGAATCAAGCGAACCCGCCGGGAAAGTTCTCCCGATCGTAGGTGGCCGACGCAGTAGAACTACTACAACACACGATCTCTTTTTTAATATTTGGGAACACACATGCTCCACGTGCCACTCATTTATCATCCCAGGTCCCAGGTACGACGAACGACTCGGTGTGTCCATGTGACGGGAGCGTGATTGAGCAATGGATCTATTTTTGGCCATCGTCCCAACAAGACACAGTCAACAGTCGACACGGAATGCCTTCCCAGGATATTAAAAATTATCTTCATGCCGGGAAAACTAGCTTTTTCGTTACGGAGAATAAAAACAACTCGCGATATTGACGGCGAAAACACAAACCGTCATCTACTGCCAAGGACAGAAATAGTTTCCGTCTTGTTTTCTTCGAACGCGATCCTGGCCGCGATTTGCATTGGTGTCAGTGCCACTTACTGAGAGAGGGTTATATCTTAGGCTAGCATACGCTGATGCGTTTTCGGAACGATCAATACATGGTAAATATTTGATATCAGTGCAATTGATCAAGTAACAAAGTAATCCGTACATTTCTCACCTTATGTACCCTAGTTAGACAACGATGAGGAGTAACACGACACAGAAGAGTAAAGCGTACTTGACCATCCCTCACGGACTGACGGGCAGTCTCACTCTTTCTTGATGATAGCTAAACACGCGACTTCCCTGGACTATATCGAGGCACTGTTCTTTGTTCGTTGGCGTGTCCAAGACGCCAAGAACCTGTTTCTACGCTGGTGTTTTGTTTTGGTTTTGGGCTTTGCCTACCCCACAAGCACACGCACGACGATGATCTCGAGACGACTCTCTCTCTCTCGCGCTTTATCTCGCTCTTTCTCTTTTTCTATTACTCTTGTTGTCTATTTTCTAATTACCGCCACCGCCAACTACGCGTTGTCTTTCACTTTTACTTGCACGGTACAGTTTTCAAAGTCACCTCGTTCAAGTCACCTGCGACAATAGTTCACATTTTGACAGACGAGCTTGGATGTGTGTTTAATGATTTTTGTTATGTCTGCACAATCCGTCCCCGAGAAGTGGGAAATGCAGTCGATGGACACGACTGAGATCACACACAACTTATCCACTTCTCTTCCCAGGGATATTTGGAGAGATGATGATAGCCGACACTTCCGTAGCGATTTACGATCGTTCTGCGAATGAATGAAACCGCGCGAGCTCTGTAGCAGTTCAACCCCAACCAGGCGGTTGGTTTGCTGCCCGTGTCGTAGTGCCTGCTAGAAGCATATCCCCACCATCAACATTCGCTCAGAGAGACCACTACGATAGAGCGATTGCCAGTGTGTGCGTTTTTCCTCTTCGTTTATGTATGCGGTGGTGGTTGGAGGGAGATTGCGCTGCATCGGTGTGTATGTATTGCCCGACTTTAAAAGACGATACACACACAAACATTCACGAACAAGCGCGTACTCTACGCGTCAAGGGATGCCTCACCACCCCCAGCACAGTATATGATCACGTCCGTCAAGATGCTCACCTACTCTCAGCAGCATGACGACAGAGATAATTTTTCGCGTAATTACGCGTGTCCGCGGTTGTTCGAGACGGTCGTGTACCACACACAAACATGTCACGATCGTCATCATCATCATCATCAGCGGTAACGTCTCATCGCGATGAAGAGAATTACAAGTGGACATTATCGTCACTGGAAGTAACTGTGATGAGCAATGTTTCGATTCAAACGCGTTTTATTGGCTGTTGGGTGGCGTGAGACGGAAAAGTAAATATGTTTTCCGTATTATAGAATGTGTGTGGCGTGCAACTTGAAGAGACTGGGTTTACTGAAGCATGGTCAATAGTTTTCGAATGGGCTACTTCACTTGGTCGCATGTAAAAGTAATTTCTGGTTCGAGCTCAATTCCATGATCCTTTCGTATGAAGTTCACAAGTGCGTTAAAATACCGAGATAGGTACAAAGCATAAGATCCTCGAGACCCTCGACACGGGTCGGCTAGCTATGGTCTAAAAATAGTCGATCAAACGACATCTTGGCAGTGTCCCACTAACCGGCAAACAAACAAACGATCAGTGTCCGATGCTCCGATGTTCGGGAAGCCTTACATCACGCCGCGACGCATCTGGTACCTAATCCGATCGGAAGGCGGAAACGGTGCCGGAGTTGTTGACAACACAGCATTGTTAGCATGCTTTCCTTACGACTAACATTTAATGACTTTCAGATTGACAATCTATACACCTGCCAGATACTTCACGAATAACCTATGCATGTAGTGTATACAGCGAGTGATGAGTTGCACGCACGGTGTAACGATATCCTGCAAGACAGTTCACATATCCCATGTTGAATTTGCACCGATATGGATTCCCTTTTGCATGCAGCTCATCCGAGTGCCACAAACGCGTGCAGATCCGCCTGACACGCCATGTCCGAAGAATTTGTTGCGCAAAAGTATCCGCATGTGTAACACGTGAGCCGGCGCAGGGTCGCGCACACGAGTGATTGACCGATGAACGACCACCCTTAAATGTTTTCGCTCATGTAAGAAAACAAAAAAAAAAACAACACAAATAAAACAGAAATTCTGTTTCCGAAACAAATCTTCTTGAACGCGCATCGGTCGTGAAACCCCTGCCGCAGTCCAACAGGGCTAGATGATTGAGAATTTGTGTGTGTCGTTTCTGAGAATTTCCACCCGACACACTCCAAGGTCGTCTCGCGGGTCGGGAGGGAAACCTTTTATATCGTATGCCGACGGGTGGAACGGAAAACGAGTAGGCGAGAAACATCGCTTCAAATTTAATAGAGAAAAGCATAGCCTCCTTAGATCTTCCCGCACCTGTCAGATGGACGTCTGCCAGGACGAAGTCAGCCATCTCTGTCGTCCATCTTATTGTGTACATTCAAGCTATTCCTGCTACCTCTACGCAATTGTGATCGCAAGTGTTTGGCACCCGCGGCTTTGAAGGTTATCATATACATACAACACCATCACCGCCAGCATTCAGCAGTTTGTCGGAACCAACCTTTGCAAAATCCACAGAGCGGATACAACATGCGCCAACCCCACGGTCAGCAAGTCAAAGTGTGTTTGTGACGGTGGTGCGTGTAATCTCTCAATTGCTTCATTCATTCCGCTGCCCCCAGCATTCACCTTTCGATCGGCCATTACACGCACCGGGCCGGTGTACCAACCATGTGTGCGTGTCGTCTAATAGAGCTCCTATTCTTCGACGGTAATTTCATCGTCGTCATAGAGAGCGCCACCTCTATCATCCTTCCCCTTCCATTCTGCGCCACCTCGCCGATGGCGACGATTTGCAAAATTTGTGATACGCAATTTCTCGCCAGCGGCTTCTTCCTTCGAACGATTTCTTCTCTTCCAAACTGACCACATTCTACGTCTAATTCGGGACGAACTTCGATCGTGCCGCCTGTAGCGTCTTGAGCGTTGCAGCCGGAATCGTATTCAGATTTATTCATCCGCCGGCTGCCACATGCTTCCCCACCTGCTAGTTGGTTCTTTGTGCTTCGTCTTATCGATTAGAGCAAAAGCACACACACACACTTCCTGTAGCGCTACCGGTCCGCCGCACGTACGAGGCTAAACATGATGTTCGGAACACCGGACCAAGAAGTTAGCACCCTACTTCCCCGGTAATAAATTCAATCGGCTAGAACACACGCGTTCGATCAACACCGGAGCCGTATTCTAATGCATGCTAAAATGCAACCCGTAATCCGATCGCCATGGGCTAACTGTTGTTTATGCGTACCGCACGAACTAGAAAAGGAATGAAAACAACCACCAATAATAGAGCGCACGGTTGTTTTGATGCGAAAAACGGCAGAATAAACGTGGCCCCAACACTCCCACCGGCACATTGAGTTCTCACCTCCGTGGCACTACACGTGACAATGTAACTGATCTACCCTCTTAGCTGGCCGTCTCGAAACGGAACGACAACAACACGATGTGGTGGTGTATGGCCTTCGGGGCCGCCCCCGCCACTTTGGAGTACGATGGCAACAATCACTGGCAAGCTGAGAAAGTAACTTCCAAGTCATGCGTGTGTGTATTTGTTGTTTCAAGTCATGCATATTGTCATGTGTGCGTTGGCGTATCACGCGATATTTACTAGCGTGGGCTTGTTTACCGTTACTTAACCGATCCACGTGTGATGCTGGAGTTGATGAGATACCAATCGTCTAACAGATCCGACAACAAGATTTGCCACGAAATAGAACAGCGACCGATTGAGCGCCTGATCAAAAGCACATGAACATTCTGTATTGCGGAAGATCTGGAAGATCAAATTTGTGACAATGTCTGCTGATAATTCACCAAATAAGGGTATAGCGCATCGCATGGATCGTATGGCATAACGCATCTAGTTTACACACCACAGGATGTAGGATCAAACTTCTGTTTGATCATTTCCATGTACGCGCAGCATGATTACTACTATTCAGCCGGTGACAAACAAACGTATCCAAGCAAACAAAGATTAATTCCCTGCAGGTTACACGCAATACCGTTCACAATCAATCGATCGTACGATCGCTCTTTACTGGGAGCTCTTCATAACTCACGCGCAATTTCTTTGCCATGAAGTTTATATTTGCATACACCTCCATCATTTGCGGAGATCGCACGTTTTTCGCACAGTCTCTCCCCCGTTTCCTGGACTGAACTTTAATATTGCTGAGATATCGTAAACAACTGCGAGTTGCTGCGCCGGTTGCAAAGCCGCAAACAACGAAGAATGCAATGCGTCGCGAGCCTGCCTCCCTCCGCTGGTCCGCTTGCGAAACGTGACGTGACGAGGATCATGAATGAGCTTCTACTTTACAGCACACAACAGTGTGCTTCCTCCCAATTGCCGTAGGCGATTGGAGCTGACTTCCGTCTCTCTTCGTCCTCCATCATCATGCGTTTAGGTCGTATATCAAAACAATGTTGGCGCCCATGTGGCGAGATGCTTGCGGGTTGTGCCGAGAGCGTATATCTCTAAATAACAGCTAAACAAAACAATAACCAGTGCTGCCAACAGCACCGACCCGGTCCGGCTGTATGAGGGAAGCGCGGACTGCAGTGGAGAGCGCGAGAGTTATTTTGCGTTAAATGATTTTCTTGGGGGCCCGACCACTTCACGCGCAAACAAGCTAGAACGGCCGCGGGAAATACGACGTCAACGAGACGAGGATCGAGAGGGCGATTAATGGCGGGCGAGCAACGAACCAACGAAGGTCAAACCGACACCGAATGTAAGTATGTGAAGGTGTTGGCATAACCCCACGCCATACTCCGGGGTACCCGAGGTGCGCCATGCTTTTGAGCAGTGTAGAGGGTAAGATTAGATGGCGGTATCGCCGCTGCGATGAGAAACTAAATTGCGAAAGAAACAACAACTGATTACTCTTTATCAGTGCGCGGGTGTGTTAAGTTTGTACCTCTGGTTGACTGTAGCGAAAAGCACATGTCATCCTTCCAGCTGCGCAGATACCGATGCGAGCCACTGTTATCAGCATACATATAGGAAATGAGAATATGCTGCATGGATCATTATTACTACTTCCTACCAATCAATTCCCCCTTTCTGGACTCGTTACTGCCTACCTCAGCGCTATAAGGTCGCAAAGGTCCCAACCACCTATTACGTGTACGCCAACAGACTAGACGTGCCTTTCTGGCGCTGACCAATGGCGGGCGATTCAGCGCCGACAGGGTTCCTAAGACTTGCTCTCGCATCTAATGCCGCGCTAAAAATCGCGGCGTAATTTGCTGCCGGTTTTCTGCCACCAAACAAATCTCGATCCGCGCAGCCTTTTCCCCTCGCCGAAACCGACCCCCGGCAGACAAGCAGAAGTGGATGTGTGCGTGTGATCTTCAGCCAACCAAGGGAGTGCTTACTCCGTGTGTGTTATTATTCTACGGTGCGCGTCAGCGAAAGTGGTTTTGTCTATGTAGGGAAGGATTGGTGGCGAACGCGCATGAGTCGCGTGATTTGGCGCACTCGCGAGGCACTGGATGTGCAATCGGCATTTTTCTGTTTGTTTTTTTTTTCTAATCGGAACACGAAGTGTTGAGGCGGCCGGTGCATACCACACCACGGACCAAGTGGGCCTAATGTGCGCGTTGGGAGCGGAAGAAGATTATGTTATGGGCGCCTAATCTAATCTTGCCGACGGACTCCACACAATCTGTTGATCCTTCGTGATCCCCTCCACTTGCTGACCTTCATCAAACGTCCGCCTGACTTGTGCGTGGCAGGGATGTAACGTTCCAAACAATCCTCTCAAGTGACGTCAAACGTCCCACTGAATTCCTTTTCCGGGCTTCGCTCAGATCCGGGCGCTCGGATAGTAAATGGGAAATGAACCAATTAGTACGAGTGCGACACAAACAGTGCACGATCGCGATGAAGGGAGACATGGTGTTGGCATATGTTATCAGATTATGCTGCTCACGTCACCGATGAAACCTTTGTGGTTGGTTACCGGAACCCAACGGCCGGAACCGGTTTCTGGCGTCTGCAGTCAAATTATGTTTCCATTTAAAACGGTTCCCCGTGACCATGGACGGCGTTCATTGACATTCTAGAAAACGGGTAGAAATCGTCGTTCAACCCGAAATTTTAATCGCATCTCTGGTGTGGAACTGTTGTAGCTGATAATGCCAACTTCAAATCACCCATGACACCGGGGGAGAGGAGTAGTCACGTGCACGGCTGTTCAGCAGCAAGCCATGAAGTTGAAGCGTGTGTTTCGCAGCTAAACAAGCAATTGGATTCCGTGCGAGGTTGAAAAACAACAGTCTAGAAACCGGCCAGACCCACCATCTTATCGCATTGATTAGCATCATTAAAATGTCTATTCACTCTCAAGGATATAAAGCAAAGACTTCATTTCTTGCTAAATTGTTATTTTATCTCCTACTAGGAGCTGTTGCGAGAGTACAATTGGAGTTATTCCATTATTCAGTTCTTTATTCGCCCTCTCTTCACCTTTTTCACCCATGAGTCACCGCTTTGCTTTTGTTCCACATTACACAGATATAGCAGCATAGCATGAACACTTCTCTTCTTCTGCAGGTTTCTTCTTGCCTGTTACATGCACACGATGTATGCATTCGTGATGCAGGATTCGACATGATATTTCCTGCACAAACGCACAGCCATCACACACGCATGCGAAAAGGAAGGAGAAGCCTTTGTTATAATGCTTTTTTTTATTTTTTTTGCATCATCTCCGACGTGGGACTTTGTGGTGTTGGTTTCCTCTGACCATTCTCATAATGAATCGGCCCAAAGACGGAAAACAAACGGACGAAAAATTTATGTTTAAAAATGCGGTTTTTGCTTCCCAAGGCCTCCTACGACTGACTTGGTGTTTGTTGAATTGAGATAATCTGTTGTGGTGTTTGTGTTACTGGCATTCCTTCGGCAGTCTCTGGTTCGCGTGAGTTATGGCCCATATAAAAATTTCTCCTCTTACCCGGAGATGGTCGCCGGTCGTCGGCGAGTCTATTCGCCCCCATTATGATGCAGTTGGATTGTAGCAAAGCTTGCAGTTTATTAAACTTGTACCATCATCGAGCTTATGTACTTGAACATCATCGAGCACCATTCGAACGTTTATGGCACACGACGTGCATATCTTCTGCTTGCCGGCTGAATCTGCAATTCAAATGGCTTCTACTGAGGCCCAATTGACGGCCACCACCCTAGCCGGCAAAGCCTACCGAAGTGGTGGTGGTGGCTGGTTGGTTCGTAAAAGTGCCGAGATGCGCAAGTGCCGTTTCTGCTAAGGAAGCGCACATTTTGGGACAGATCGATGACCTTCGGAAGAATTTCCACTGCTCCCGGAAGGAGTAGATTATATCGATTCACGTGCTCATGCCGCCTGCAGACAGCCTGGAAGGGAAGGGTTCTCTTTCGCAGGACTCGTCGGATCGACACACCCTGAAAAGTTTCACTGGAAATCATACGACTCTCGTACGATGAGGGTGGCGCGATGTGGAGCCTTCGACCGGTCTTGGTAGGCTTGCTTCTGCACAACCCTTTACGCATGGGGAACGGGCCGCTCGTGCGATGATATGGCGTGATGCATTTGTGTCTAGCGTCGCTGCGTTCGAGGGGAAACCAGCCGGACTCGGTGGCACCAATACTACCTCAGGTGTGCTCCCCACTGCCGTGAACATGGTGGCGGGTTCGACGCAAGCCACACACGGACGGACCGCTGAGAAGAAGCTGCTAAAACAGCTGCTGCATACAGCCGATTCGCGGTTTGTTCTTTGTTTACAACGAATTTCTTACTGCGACAGACAAGTAGGCGAAATTGATCGATTATCGATCGCTCGGTTGCATGCAAAGTGCTGAGACTTCAGCTCGGCATGATTCAGGCGAATTTTTTCTGCGAGGAAAATGCTCGCAATTAAGCCGGGAACGTAATACGCGTCGAAAGCGTTAGCTCGGGTCATCGGCATTCGCGTTTCGTGGTGGGGCACTGGCCAGACTATCGATTTTTCTCCTTATTGCATGTAAACGGCAAACTACGGACCGAGCATCTTTTACTTACCACTAACACGCTCCGGGAAGTAGGAAAATGTATCGAAACGGCAAGGAACTTCTGCTAAAACGAATATGATGCAAACAATCCACACCGGTCGCTGATGGTTTCTTTCCGGAATTTCACTGACTATGCACACACTTCGCACAACTATTTCCGTCGGCTTCGCAACCTGTCCCTAACCCAGAACAATTTTTCACGGGAAAATTCCCGTTTTCTTCACACTACGGTGCGGTGTGGAAAATGTGGAAACAATAACTGCGTTTATGACATCTAGTCTTCTTGCGCTAAGAAGAAAACACAAATTTCCTAGGAATTAACAGTACCTCAAGGGTTTAAGAATCCGGCACTCAACGGATATAGTGCCGTGGCTGTCATCTGCGACGGAATTCAAATTTACTGTTGTGTGACCTTAACAGTACAAATGTGGACTTTATTTTATCTGAACTCCTGAACTTTAAAGAATCATCATTACGTTGCGTTTAATGTGGTAATTTCGGTGTAAAACGAAAAAAGCTCAAAGCTGTAAATCTGTAGGCAATTCTTGATCATCTGGGACGTGTTGCTGCATCAGATCACCTACGTTGGATACTGGATCAACCGTTGCAGGCGCGTTGCCATTCCCAGGAGATCCGAATCGGATCGCCCCGTCTCTAAACATGTGGAAAAAAATGTACAACGTCGATATGAATCACTCCACCTTTTCTTATAAAGTTACTTACCCATCTTGAGGAACTGCAGCAATAGAGGCTAGAAAAGCTGATAGAACAGCAACGACTATCACAAACTTTCGGTTGAACATGCTGCTTACAGTTCTCAAAAGTCAACTGAAATGCCGAAATCGTGCTGCATGTAACTTTTATATCATCGAGTTATTGTAAAAAAAGCACATACAGTAATAACAATGATGTTCACAAAAACTATAACCTCAAACAGGGTCGAAATTGCGCATAGTTGAATCTATTGTTAAATGTGTCGCGTAAACTGTTGACTCGGTCACGGTGGCTGAACAAGCGTTATTGAATTTTCAGTACAATAAACTTCCATAGATATGAAATTGAAAGTTGACGAATGAAAACAGCAAAAAAGTGATTCCATCAACTGAAACGGAATATTATGTACATAGATAAGTCGAGTAATGCTGTTCGTTACAGAATTGTCCAGAACAAACTCATGCTCTCATGGAGATGGTCCACAAATAGGAGAAAACGAATTAATAAATAACTCAACAAAAAACGCAATCCCGCTTTCCGTTATTTCAATCTTCTGGGAAATTGAGGTGAAATTTTCAACTCGATCACATAAACGAGAGCGCCATTTTGACAGCGCGAATCAAAAGCCAAAAACATTGTTGTGATAAGAGTGCACCAAAATCAAGATTGCGTACGCTAATTAATGCAGTAAAAAGCAAGTAATATAGAATTTACCGGGTTTCAGTGGCCGTTGTAGTTATGTTTTATCCTCTGACCTTTGATCGAAAAAATCAATCAGCAAAATAAAAGCCTCGAAAGTGACAAACTGTATGGTGCAAACAGTAGTTAACAGGGAAAGTGAAACGCGATCGTACGGATTCGCGACGTAATTGGTGTTTTGCGATTTTCTGCTATTGTTTCTATTGCGCGTGTGTGTGTGTCTATTATAGGTGTCTTTTACTACAATTGTTCGTAAAAAATGGTAAGTAATGTTCAGCCAAATGAACCAGAACAAATCGACCGAACTACCATTGATACGATTGCTTTTATCCATGTACATAGAGTTATCAGGACGAGGAGGAACAGGTGGGATCGTTCCCGAAGGACTTTGGGTATGGGGACTTTGAGCACGAAAGTGACGGCAACCGGACGTCGGACGACAAGCCTAGAATACTGCTGATGGGTCTGCGGCGCTCCGGCAAGAGCTCCATCCAGAAGGTGGTCTTCCACAAGATGTCCCCGACGACGAACAAAATCGTGAAGGACGACATCAACAACAACAGCTTCGTGCAGTTCCAGATTTGGGACTTTCCGGGTCAGATCGATTTCTTCGATCCGACGTTCGACTCGGACATGATATTCGGTGGCTGCGGGGCACTCGTGTTTGTGATCGACGCGCAGGACGATTACGTGGAGGCCCTGACGAAGCTGAACCAAACCGTCACCAAGGCACACAAGGTCAACCCGCGCATCAAGTTCGAAGTGTTCATCCACAAAGTGGACGGCGTGAGCGACGATTTCAAGATGGAATCCCAGCGGGACATACATTCGCGCGCGACGGACGATCTGATCGATGCGGGGCTGGAGGGTGTACACCTGAACTTCCATCTGACGTCGATCTACGATCACTCGATCTTTGAGGCGTTCTCGAAGGTGGTGCAGAAGCTGATCCCACAGCTGGCGGCGTTGGAAAACTTGCTGAATCTGTTTATCCACAATTCGGGCATTGAGAAGGCGTTCCTGTTCGATGTGGTGTCCAAGATCTATATTGCAACCGACGCGACACCGGTCGATATGCAGAGCTACGAGCTTTGCTGCGACATGATCGATGTGGTAATTGATCTTTCCTGCATATACGGGTAAGTGGGATTTCTTCCGCAAATCGCGGCGAGAGAAAGCTTCATTTTCACACCGCTTTCTTTATAGCTCCCGCGACAATCCGGATGTGCCGGCGTTCGACAACCAGAGCTCGAGCATTATCAAAATGAACAACAGCACCGTGCTGTACCTGAGGGAGGTGAACAAATTCCTAGCCCTCGTGTGCATCATCCGCGAGGAAAGCTTCTCCCGGCAGGGTGTGATCGATTACAATTTCCTATGCTTCCGCGAAGCCATCACACAGGTGTTTGAGCTGCGTTTCAAGCACCAGAAGCTGGAGGCCATCGAACAGGACTCGGACACGATGGAGGACCTAAGGGATTTTGGCCGGGGGGACGTGATATCGTCCATGAAACGGTTCCAAGATTGAAGCCAATGCTGGGATGATGGCCGTTCACCTATTGTCTGCAATCAAAATTATGTAAAAAATGACAGAACACCAGGGAACTGTGCAAAGTAGATTTTCAGGCATCAGTGGCTTGCTTTTTCGGGTGGTGCTTTTTTTTATATGTTTATGTCTAAAACGAGTGGAATCGAAACGAAGTCTTTGTTACCGTTATATTTTTGTTTAGTATCTAGTATGCCGTGGTTTAACAGTGGTGAGCAGAGCGTATATTGCAATGAAAATGGCTCTCTCGCGTTGCGAGAAGACATGTATGCAGAACCGTGCCGAGGAACAATCATTTCATAGAAAGAACCACACCGTCGAATCAGTGTGGAAAAATTAAGGTTAGTAAAGTTTTGATTTCTTTATTTTATTATGTTTTTTGCTTTGCTTGTATCTCGTTTTTTTCCTAGCACTATTACAATCAATGCTAATCTTAACGTGCCATCGCTCTTCTGCCACGGTGGCACGGAAATCTTCGATGCTTAGTATAGATCCATTGTGTGCTTACATTCTAATATGTACGCAGGAGGGTAAGGGAAGGAAAAACGTGATTTAACAATTGGTAATCATCATGGGGATGGGGAAGGAAAACTACAATTCAAATTAGTGAAAATACAATGAAAGTCTACTGCATGACCAGGTTCCTACTGTTTGCATGAAAAAAAACCTTTCTTAATTAGCAACTGTGCACTGTATTGGCATGCTTTATTTTACTATGTTTGTTGCTTTGCTTGTTTTGCGTTTTTCGTACGTCCTCCTACTCATTCGCGCGTCTTAAAACACATTCTTATTCTTAACGTGCCACAACTTAAGGCGGCACCGAAATCTTCTTGTCACCTTACTCTAATATGAGGGCCAATGATGAAAAATTATTATATAATAATGACAATTATTATGGGAATGAAAAAGATAAAACGAAAACAAAAGAAATTTGACGAAAGTCGACGACACACTCACCAACTCATGAATGTGCGCGGTACGATCGCCAAAAGAAACGATCAGATTTAAAGTTACAAAAATTACAGATTTTGAGCGTCTTTAAAGGTAGCAGACCGCCTTTGTATCCTGAACGAGACGAGTTAGTGCGGCTCTGGTGGGAAGTGCCGTTTGCCGAAAGAGGTTATACAATCGTTTGCTTTATGTTTGTTTGTTCTTGATGGAAAGAGGCCTTCCGTCGGGGGTTGTGTGAACGATGAGTTTGGTCGAACTATGCGCACACACACATATACCGTACCGGAGGAAGAGCGATTCTTTTATAAAAAGAATTGGTTGCATATCAGCGTGCGTACATGCAGGGTTCATCAGCTGTTGATAAGACCAATCGTTGGGCGGTTTCTTCTTTGTATGTCTGTTTTTTTTGTTCAATCGCATGCTAGCAAGCTGATTGTGTGACTTAAAACACGCTCCACTTCAGGTAACAAACGATGAAAAAATCATTACGCTACAAAAGGAAAACACATAATGGTTGATAAAGGCAACACATGGCAGCGACCAAACGAAAATTGACCCACCGTTCGTTGTATACAGTTTTTTGGGTTTACAGTTCAGCTTCTGTGTTTGTGTGTGTGTGTGTGAAATGCTCACTCTTCATCCCTGAGAATGGGAGAGGGGGGAGGGGAGGCGCTCCAAAACGGCGCCACTCACTAAACAGCGTGTCCAAAATGCTGTTTTACCAACATTAAGAAAAAACACGTACGCTCTACTATCACGTGGGATTTACAACGACACTAGTCGAGCAATGTTCCAAAACAAAGTAAAAAAAGAGAAAACAACGCGTTGTGCAGATAAAACGTTGCTGCGGTTGCTGTTGCTTCTACACAATATCACTTGTTGCTCTACTGAATGAGGCACTTGAGTGTGTGTATGTGTATGTAGATGACGATGGTCCAGTCTAACAACTTCCGGGAGGAGGGTATTTTCTGTGCTAAGCAGCCTCGGTTATGCTGTTCCTGTGTATGGGTTTGCGCTTGGCGCACAATATATGCACAAAATACGTGCACTACTACAAAAGTAATCATCCAAATAGCAGAAGAAAAAAAAACAACACATCGATAGCCAAAACGCTAGGCCATTTGCAGAAAGCAATCGCAGGCAAGGCAGTCTGTTTTCCAGTCAGCGAATCTCCCGCGTGCGTCTAATGAAATAATTAGTTTCCCGTCGGCCTGATTGCTTCTTGTTTTGCGTGTTCCACGTGTGTTCGCTCTAGCCAACACTGTATCCCTTCGACTCTCCACACTCTACACACCGCAGGCCTAGGCGTACAGGGCAAGGATGTCCTCGATGGAGCTCTTGGAGCCGAACACGAGTGCGGTGATGCCGAACACGAAGACGACCACATTCTTCCACACGATCCAGTTGCCCGGTCCGAAGCCCTCCTCCCAGTACGTGACCATCTCGATCACGATCGGAATAAGCAGACCGAGAATCGAGAAGCAGAACGCCCCGATCAGTCCGATGAATGGTCCGATGGTTGGGACGGCGACAGCAAGGAGAACGGCGGCAGTGACGAGAATGGTGCGCATGACGTACTCGACCAGCTTCGGTCGCTTGGTGAAACGATCCTTGATGGCGACCCACCCAATGTCGAGGCAGACGTAGAATTGCAGTCCGAACGTGCAGTACACCGCCAACGCGATCAGGATCTTGACGGCTTGAGCAGGGCTACATGGAATGGAAAGTAACAAACAGGGGGAGATTAGTCTTTGCTCACACATACACACACTCCTCTGGAGAGTCATCTGACACGAAACTTACATCTCTTCGGTGGGCAGATTGAGCGTGATGCTACCCATCGCCTCATCACCGTACTTCACGTAGCCGAGGAACCCGAGCAGAATGTAGATCAGTGTCACACCGGCCATACCCTGGTTCAGCACACCGCAGATGCCGATAAAGTTCTGGGGCGTCTTCATCTGGTTCTCGAGCGGCATTACCACACCAATCGCCTCCATCGCGAAGATGACGATCGCAAAAAACGCGGGCCACTGCATCACCGGCAGGAAGAGGGGCCGCTCGCTGACCGCCGGCATGTCCGTGACGAGATAGTAGAACGTGATGCCCAATCCAACGCCCATGAATACGTTGGCCACCATCGAAACCGGCGCCAGATACTTCAGGTTCGGCACCCACGACAGCAGGATCAGCGGGACGAGCAGCAGCGCGATCATGACGCGCAGATTCAGAGGGCTGCCGTAGTAGTGCTCAATCACCTGCTGGAAGTTGGTCGCGATGATGACGGTGTACACGGCGCACGTACCGAAGTACGTGATGAACAGCCCATAGCGGATGCAGTAGGACGTCGGCATGCCCCACCGGCGGCCCCAGGCCGGTCCGTTCTCGAACGCCACCTCCGCGATCTCGGAGAAGCTCATCGCCGTCCGATGGGTGCGGCGGTACAGCGTGTGGCCACACTTTACCAGCACGTACGCGCAGTGCGTGCAGATGAAGGCGGTGAGGACAGTCGCGAGGATACCGCCGGCCAGACCGGCGTAGCTGAACGCGACCGGCATCGCCAGGATACCGGTACCGAGGGAGGCCTTCAGCAAATGCGTCAACGTTTCGCCATCACTGTTTCGCGGGAGATGGCAAAAGGAGAGATAGTCAGCGCCGTCAGCACCCGATCCATCCCATCGCTCCAGCAGTGGCCACAGTGCAACTTAGCAATGTACTCACGTGGTTGGGTGGTCCAATTTTCGCTCCTTGAACGGATCGAACTGTAATGTCCCGTTTGCTTCGACATCCGATTTGGCGGGTGTAAACTTGTACCTGCGCGCGGAGGATCAGAAGAAAACATATAATGCATTGCGTTAGAGAGCGTAGAAGTGAGGCAAGTGAACATGCAAACCCCTTACGGGCATGTATAACGTATATAATTGCTAGGAGCATGAGCGTATAACACAGAGGAACGGAACTAGAATTTAAAGTTTTGCATAAAAAAACGAAACATTCTTAGGTGCGCTTTCGTTGCCAGCTTGTCTCATGCCTCATGAAGAACTCATGTGTTCCGACACGTCTGACAACGCCCCGGAGGCGTGTTGCGTCAGCCAAATTCTCCATGCGAACCGTCGTGTTTTCCCGCTTCATCACTTTTCTGTACCTTATATCCATGTCCATTTTCTCTTCATTGTTATTGTTATTGTTGTTGTTTGAGGACGCCATTTTGGGGGAGGAGGTGGTGATACAGTTCTCGCTTTCTTCCAGCGAACACACTGCACTGCAAGGCACGCACGAACACACACTGTGGGGATAAGTGATGTTTTGGGTCTTTGGACACGTTTCCAGACCAAACAGACGTGGATCTTCGCACACCCCAACGAACAAAAACGGTTTTCAAGGAACACTAAACACCAGCAATGGCGGCCGGTTGGTTGGACCGAAAAATGCCTCCTGCTCGGTTGACGACCGCTTGCGTACTGACCAAAGCACAGGGGTTTGGTCCTGGTCGTTGGTTCGTTTCGGTGCTCGGTGCAGAAATTAAAGCCAACCCGCCGCCGTTTTCCTCCCAACGCAAGCCGTTCTCTTCACGTCGCCTCTAGACCATCAGTGACGGCCCTAACGGAGGTGGTGGTGCCAGAGTTGCTCCCTCCACGCGCGCCACACTGGTGTGCACGCACGCTGGAAGATAACATTTTTCTTTCGATCTCTTCTGTGGTTTTTCAACGTGTAGCAGAACAGCAGCAGCAGCAGCAGCACGGGAGGATAATTTTCGGCAACAGTGGCAGGAGCAGGCGATCGAGGACCACCGCACACCACAGGGTATGACAGAGAGACATGAACATGCAGGCGCTTGCAAGAGATGTCTTTCCGCATATACGCGCGCACTGGTTCACCTCTGCGAGGCTGTTATTAACCACCGAGTACCTCTTGCCACAAAACGGGAATGGTCTGAAAAAGGCGGACAGTGCAAAGCCTTCCTTTCGTTGCAAGGAAATTGCAGAGAAAAGTATGACCGATGTTGTCGCGCACCGTGTTAATCCACTCCAAAACATAAGCAAAAGCGAGACATTGCATCGATCGCGTCATTTTCCTCGGTCACAAGGGGGGAGCCTAGTCCCCTCACCTGTCTTACTTTCGACGCTGAGGACAACAAATCAACGAAGAGAGAAAAAAAAGCAGACATACCGAGGGCGTGGTATACTTTTCCCGTTTTTTTGTGTATACAACGTAGCCACCGGCGTAAAAGTTTGGCTGCTGACCGTGTTTCGCAAGGTTCTTGAATGCATCGCATCGATGCATCAGCGCTGCCACCGTATGCAAAATGCACCGACACATAATCAGTGGAGCGCGTGAAAATTGGCCAGTTAGATTTAGAGCGCCGAAAAGCGGGCCCAAAGCGGCAAAGGGAGATAATGGGAATGCATGATTAGCGGTACAATGCGATTATGCAGTGAGCGAATAAGACGTTGCGATTATTATTCAAACGTCATGCAGCGCTATTGGAGCTACTACTGTGGGTTCGTTTTCTGTAGTTCATTAAAATCGAACGTTCCAACTGCACCTGTGTGCACATTGGCGGGCTGGTACGATTTGGTTACCCTCTTCGATGCAAGTCAAAAGCATCTTATACACATGCACGGTCAACAAGGGCACGTCGAGTAATATGAAGTGTCCAAGTGTCCGACATCGAAATGTCACTTTTCATCTTCGAATCGGTCCGCTCTCTCCATCTTGGTCTTCTTACTGTTGAACCCTCCAGATTCTCCAGTGCGCTCGGGGGGGTTCGGAATTAATTTATTCCCCCACTATCGCGGGTTTCCTCCAGCCAGATTCTCCTCTCATCTACGGCTTTTAGTCCTGAGTCTGCCGTGCAGAAAATGATGAGTTATTCCCTGCCCTTCGACGCCCTCTTTTCCTCTCCAGCTTTCCTCTCATCACCCAACATCCGGTTCGAAGTATCGATTTGTTCATTATCGAATTTTTCTTTCGCATGCCTCCGCCCCCGTCCCCACGCTACGAGAGCCAGGGGGGAACGAAAATTGCCCCGAAAGAAAATGCGGCAAACTGCCAAACAGGAATGAACACCAGAAGAAGGTCTCCAACACAGAAGGTTGTGCGGTTTTTCGTTTCGGTCGTGGGGACAGGACGAGATGATTACCAATTGGCCAGTCGTTGGCTCCGATGGGAGTATGGGAGCTCGTGAAACAGCGCGGCATTAAGGATCGCGTTGGCATGTTGTTTGGAGGCTGTTTATACATTATTTTCTTCTTCGAATCTTTCAACTGTACTCTCTGCATGCACACGCGAGCAAACTTTTAAAAGATTTCGAAAACATCCCCCTACCCCGTCGTAGGATGGCAACAGTTTGTGTCTGGAATCGCGGCACGCCCTCCAGAGGTCAGTAGATGCTGTTCAGTGCAGCAGGATAGCAATGAACTGTCTGGAGTGAGGAGAATTATGAAGAATTTGGCACTGGTGGCTTCCCGCTGTGAATTGGGATACGCAAAACGCGTGAGGGTGAATCGTAAAGTGCAGGATGCGAACGGCACCGAGGACTTTCGATGCCTATTAATTATCATTAGGGTCATTATTGGCTCACTGGCGACACCCTCCAAGAGTGACCGTCGGAAGCAAGCGAGACTTGTGGAAGAGCGATTTAAACGAACGTTTAGCAACGGACGATCAAGATGAATCGATGCCCGATTTGGCAACAATTTCACGAAAAACCAGTTGCGTTAACGCAACGTTTAATCCTCTTGTTCACCCCACGCATCACGCCACAGGAGACCGCTACAAACCTGCTAGTGGATGGAAGTACTGCGCCAAAAATTAAACCCATCCCTACATAAGCGGTGTGCGTTTGTGTGACAAAGGCGAACCACGACATACATTTCGTTGATTTATTCTTCTCCCCCCAGTGAAAGCGCCAGTTTTTCCGTTGTAAAGCCCGAACGAAGCCTGATGCTTTGAAATATGATCATGATTGCGTGATTGCAAAATATTACGAGGAGCTTTTAAGGATCCCCAATTCGATCGAAACGCTTCGCGGGAGGGCAAGGACGACTGGTTTCCAGGCGGGACTTGGTCACCTGTTGCGCGCGTGGCCCTCCGCCATTCTTCTCGGGTGTCGGAGGAGTAGACATTTTCGTTGCAATAAATCGCACTCCACTTGAGATACGGACTCTTGCTTGCTACATAGTTGCTGGTGGTCGATCCACTATACAAGATGACTTACACAGTGGCTCCGTTCTTTCCGTCCTGAGGCAGGAATGTCTCCATTTCCTGCGGTGGCGGTCCCGTGTATTCCTGCAACGAGCATGCAGTGTGGATGAGCGGGGATAAGGTTAGTGTTCCAGGGGCTTAACTTTGCAAGTGGGTGTGGCATTATGTTTCGATAGGTACTTACGTTCACCATTTTGCTGCTGTCGTTGTTTCTACCGGTGTTAGTTGTAAATCCCAAGCTGTTGCAGGTCTCTAGCTCAGCTGCTGAAGTACTGGATTAGTGCTGCAAAGGGAGAGAGAGAAAGAGAAACAAAAGTGGATTAATACACACTTACGCTTCACAGAAACAGTGGGGTTAAGTTCCAACGCCAGATCTCTTATCATTTGCTTAATGTTCTAAAGTCTCGTTGCGATCGTACACTATTCTCCCACATCAATTGGTGTCGATCAACTGCCTAGACTATGTCTCTCTGACCCACTTTGTCGGCACCTTTGCCGGGAGGTTTTAATCGATCGACCACCAATGGCGGAAGAACTTTTAAGAAACTAGGGGTCTTAGCTAACGACCCAACCGCTTCGGATCAGAGATTGTCTGGTCTATCGTTTGTAGCAGACGCTTTGACACACATACACACCCATGGCGTAATTGGAAAGCAAGCAATAATTGGATGTGCGGCTCTGATCGGATGCCGAACGCGTCTACTACAATCAATTGGACAAAATTATGCCATCCGCCTCGGTTGATTAGTGATCAATTTAGGCGCGATCCACACGCAAGGATGAGAACGAAGCGGTAGCAAAGAAGCGAAGGTTTCCTAATTCTTCTCCCGGGCTCCTGAAGCAACGACAACAAGGTACGGTCGCCAGGATGGGGGCTCGTCTGTCGCGCGACTGTCCGTTTCCACAATGCGGCCTTGCCGGGGCAGCCTGCTCGGGGCTTCAGAGCAATTGGTAATGGACGCGCTGATACGATAGCGTGATTAATATTTATACCCACCCCTTGGGCTGTTCGGAAAACAATCACGGCCAAATCGATTTGGCCTAACCCGTTTTCAAACGATTCCGACGACCGCAAACACGCGGTGGCTATCGTGGTGGAGTGAATGCATTGCAGGAAAGGTGCATTCCCCGGGGCTTCCAAATTCCGCAACGTAATACTTCGAATGTCTTTTCTTCGTAGTTTTGGACGAAAATAATGTGCTCAGGCAGCGTTTGACAGCCACATTCGAAATAGACTTTTATTTGTGTATGTAGGATACAACACACCTCCCTGTGCGTTCGGGGTCACGCGTTAATTGCGCCATTTTCTTCCCTCAGGTGCTAACAGGCAGTACGCGAGATGGAGACACGGGACCGGATGTATCTCCGGTCTGTTTCTTTACGTGTGTAAGCCAGTGAGAAGGATTATTTTTAAAAACAAGGGTAACAGAAATACACCGTGCATGCTGCTCGAACAATGACTCGTAACAATCGTGATTAGGAGGTTCAAGAGCGGTCACGGTGTTGGGCGTTCAGTGGTTGAGCTGACATTGTCCACGTCCCGCAAATGGCGGAGATAAGCGCGTACGCGAAACGAAGACGAGCCGCGAGCCGACGAAATTCGTCAATCATGTTTCGATGGATTTTTCTTTCTGCGTAGTGCGACCTTGAAGATGGGCTTCCATGCGCCATTGACGTCATTCCCGAAACACTTCTATTTTTACCTCTTTCACAGTGGAAAATTCGTGTCAACGAAAGTGAATCGAACGGATTCCCACCGTCGCACCCTAGCCTAGCTATGGGATGTGAGGCTTTGAGTGGGGCAGCTCAATTTTTCGAGGTTAGTTCCAGACCCAGAACGGGGGAGTTATCGATTTCGGGAGTGAACGACGTTCACAATCGGTGGTCAGCTGTGGGTGCCGATCGCGTGCTACTGATAGCGCCACAAGCCGGTAGTTTGCGTGCGTCTAAAGCACACAAACGATGGTTGCACGGCAATCGATAATCGCTCGTGGAAACGTGGCAAAGTAAAACACGAATCTCGGGACTTGTTTGTGTCGCTGTGTTGTGGTTTGTGGGAAGAATAATATTTTGCATCGGTGCTGTTCAGAATCGCGGTGGTTCTTATCAACGCGTGTGAGGGCACTAGGACGCAGCTGGTGCTGATTAAGGAAAAAACACAGGAACAGGAAATGGACCTTAAAATCGGCGTCCGTGTCCAGTCCGCTCCAGGATGTGCATCGTACAGCGGAGGAGAATCCAATTACCACCGTAGGAACCGATATTATACGATAGAGCCCTAGTCAATCAGTTACACGGGGTTGTACTTGAAGATACCGTATCTTATCTGCTGCCTCTCGGAATATTCAATTGCGCTGTCGTTTGGGGCGATACCTGGAGGATCGATAGCTGTTCCAAACAGGCTCTGAAATGTTGTGTGTGAACTTAGTCGTTATCTTGTTTAAAAAGGTACGTGAACGATTGCACTGATTTGAAATTGCTGCCCTGTTCTCAACGAACACGATCCGGATCTTCCTGGCCATTTCTCTGTTCAGATGACCTGATAACCAGCTCCCTCTGCTCATCGATTGTCTTAGCAACCGGGTGCGAAAGGAGCGAGTGAAGTCGTGGCTATCACCTCCCAAAACTAGCTCATCTGCTAGTTCCGGGAACGTGTTCCCTTTGGACGCGAGTTTGTCAATCACGTTGCTCTAAATGGGTTTTTGCCAGCTAATCTTCCGCTAACAGCGCCACAAGCGCCACCTACCTACAGCACGGTGTTTATTTGTTTAGTTTTACACACCGCGGACTTTGGAAGAGTGCCGGTGGTGTCGGCGCATGCCGCCGCAGAGACAAATTGTTGATCATTTCCGAAGTATGTTATTTACGCTGCGCGTTTCGACAGGTTGTAAAAACGATTCCAACTTGAGCTTGCTAGGTGTGCTTTTTATGGACGATTTTGACACTCTGTTTTGCTGTACATGTCAAACATATTGTTGATCATTTCCGAAGTATGTTATTTACGCTGCGCGTTTCGACAGGTTGTAAAAACGATTCCAACTTGAGCTTGCTATGTGTGCTTTTTATGGACGATTTTGACACTCTGTTTTGCTGTACATGTCAAACACCTTATACCGGTTGTTCTTGACAGGAAATGTGCTGTAATGTGCTCCTACGTAGTCGTGAGTTTGGTGGAGTTCAGCGAATAGAACTTTACAGACAGTTACGGGGTTGTCTCGTAGATTCGCTCAATGGAACGATTATATGGTTTTTACGTGTTTCATGTCTGTAAAAATAGATATCGATAAAAGCAAAGCGCCTCCATCGATCCAACAATGTACAGACTAGATAGTAACTCCTTCTATCTAACGCAAACCTGCATTAGATCACCAATTTCCCTCCGGGAAGGCTATCGCCATTATCGGACTACGTAACCGTTTAAGTATCCATTATAATCCAACCATGTGTGACTACAATGGCTTCCGTTTATTTCTAACCTCTATGCAATGTCATGTGCAACATTAGAGTGACAAAAGCGTTGGAACGGCCCAAGCTAGGCTCCACGTGGTCGTTAGTATATCCACATTCGAGAGGCGTGCTTCCATATTTCTGATGCAACATTCTGCACCAAACACACCATGCAGGCAGCGTGTTTTTAAGTTGCACACCTCGTGTTTGGAAAATTCACCGGAACGTCACACGCGCAAGAAACACGACCTCCAGGGGCCAGGTGCTAAGGCATTGCGACCAATCGTGGAACCCTGTGGCGCGTTCCGTCAGAAAAGGGCTCGAATTAAAATTGCAAACATCAACATTTTCACTCCGGTCGAATGATGAAATCGAAAACAATACTTCGTGGAACGCAGCAAAGAAGATCGCTCGTTCTGGGCGCGTCCCACAACGGCCCAAACGTAGTTTTTGGCCACCGTGGCAGAATTTATCACAACCCCATGCTGTTCGCACCAATCGAAAAAAAGAATCTGAGAAGGTTCTTCAACTGTCTGCTGCAGTGTAGGCAGCGAGCCGCCGAGAACACCGTTGATTTCTGAGAAACTGGTTGTTCAGCGGTCTCTATGCCACTCCTAAAGCATGCGCGCCATCCCGCAGATATCTTCTGACGTGTATTCTCTCCTCCTTCCCGATAATTTTCCCGAGCAAACACAGATGGTGCCCAGATGAAGCAACAAGTCGTGGTGTGCGCGGAGCCTCAGCTGGAAGCATGGTGGCAAAAGAATCAGGATAGAGGACCCGAGCCTACGAGAAGAAGTTTTCTGTGCCAAGGTCAACCGGCAGCGATTAAGGGATGGGCTTGTTCAGAACGTTTAAATTATCGTCCCGATTCGAACCGTGTTTGCTCCCGTTTATTAGATTTAGCACCTTCGCCTTTACCAGAACTCTACCGCCATTTAGCATCCGGCCGTTGGTTTTAGGGAGCTTACTCATACTGTTAAATTTACGCACTCATCGTTCGCAGGTAATTATGTTGTTCGTTCGGAGAATGGATCACGACGCTTCCGCTTATCATCTTTCCGCAGTGATAATCATTGTTCAAGGGGGGTGCATGTTTGAAATTCTTCGTCGCTAGACATGTGATAACGTCTGGAGAAGCGGAAAAAACACCTTCTAGAGCAAAGTCTGCGACGCCAAAAGCCGCTTTTTGACTACGTCCGAAAAGTTACGAGGAAACCTTCGAAAGGTTCCTTCCAGCGATAGTTCAAGCTTCATCCGATTTCGCGCATGAATAATGGCGGGAAAAGTGGCTGGAACTGGGTTATAGCTCCACGTTAGAAGCATTAGAGACAACGTGGACGTAACCTGACGCGTCAGAACAAATGAGAACGTATTTCCTGTACGACAACGCGTGGCAGAAACTGCACTGTGTTGTAACTCGGCTCCGCATACAAAACTGCACGGACGGATTTAGGAGTGGGTGCTTATCGGATGGATGGTGTAAGCAGCATGAAGGAGTAGCTACCGTACAGTATCGAAGAATATTAGATTTCAGTGTGGAGCACCCAATGGAGCGTTCGTAGTGCAGGAAGTCATGTTTCCTAATGCGTCGTGTGCACGACTAGCTCTTCTGCGCTTCTAAGGTTCTAATTGCTTCGCGGAAATTTCACTGCACCTGCGTCTGCACTCCGCACACTACATTCACACAATAATGGTCTCACTTAATCGCACACGAGAGTCGAACGAATGGCACCTTCTGCTATTATTGCGCTGAAAAATTAAAACTTTCACCGCCCGAGCGCTAGAAACAACCGAATAACCTTGCACTCAAAAACAAACACTCGGAGCGAAGGCTTAAAATCCTAGTTACCATTGAAGGCTATTCGCAATCAGTGCCTACCAGGATTTTGAAGGTGAAATCGTCGGGACCCGCGCTCGTCGCTCGCGGCGTAGTCGTTCGCAGTGTTGCCTGCTGACCCGGTTCTAACGTTTGGCTTCAAACGGCAACTGTCAAACGAAAACTAAAAACTTCACTGCTGCCGATGCCGTCGTGGACTGGCCGGCGGTTTTCGAGGACTGTTACTGTCGCTCGTCTACTAGGCACCCTCTCTTTTCGGTACAACTGCGCTAATGGTACAGTGGCATGTTTTTCCTCCTATCAGTCGTAGCAGTGTTTGCTAAAAGCTCCGTTCTCTATCTGGTCCGGGATCTCCCTTTAGTCTCGCTCTCTTTTGCTCTCTGTACTTTGCTTGCAATACAGGCTCGCTCTCTCGACCACTAACACACTCACTAATGGCTAGCGTTCTCCGTTCACAGAAGCTAGAGGAGATAGTTTTTGGCGCCTTTGCCATGAGTGCTTACCGCGTGGTGTCTGCGAATAGCTTCGAATGATGCAATATGCTTAGTGCGAGCTAATTTCGGAGCGCGTTACTATTACCAGGCGCTTTTGGCAGATGAATTTGTACCACTGTAATGCTGTAATGCTACTGGCCCGAGCCGAGCTATCGAGCATTTATAATGGCAAAACGAAAGAAATGCTGATGCAAAACTCGTTATCTCGAGAAGCACGGCCTCCACAAAGCGTCAGACCTTATCACGTCTTATCGGCGGACACAAAACCAGTGACTTGGCACAAATCGAGTTACGGTCTTTCCTCTTCTCGACGACTTGGGCGGCAACGTTCTGGGCTTGTGTAACGTCATCGATCGTTCGCAGGTAATTATGTTGTTCGTTCGGAGAATGGATCACGACGCTTCCGCTTATCATCTTTCCGCAGTGATAATCATTGTTCAAGGGGGGTGCATGTTTGAAATTCTTCGTCGCTAGACATGTGATAACGTCTGGAGAAGCGGAAAAAACACCTTCTAGAGCAAAGTCTGCGACGCCAAAAGCCGCTTTTTGACTACGTCCGAAAAGTTACCTTCGAAAGGTTCCTTCCAGCGATAGTTCAAGCTTCATCCGATTTCGCGCATGAATAATGGCGGGAAAAGTGGCTGGAACTGGGTTATAGCTCCACGTTAGAAGCATTAGAGACAACGTGGACGTAACCTGACGCGTCAGAACAAATGAGAACGTATTTCCTGTACGACAACGCGTGGCAGAAACTGCACTGTTGTAACTCGGCTCCGCATACAAAACTGCACGGACGGATTTAGGAGTGGGTGCTTATCGGATGGATGGTGTAAGCAGCATGAAGGAGTAGCTACCGTACAGTATCGAAGAATATTAGATTTCAGTGTGGAGCACCCAATGGAGCGTTCGTAGTGCAGGAAGTCATGTTTCCTAATGCGTCGTGTGCACGACTAGCTCTTCTGCGCTTCTAAGGTTCTAATTGCTTCGCGGAAATTTCACTGCACCTGCGTCTGCACTCCGCACACTACATTCACACAATAATGGTCTCACTTAATCGCACACGAGAGTCGAACGAATGGCACCTTCTGCTATTATTGCGCTGAAAAATTAAAACTTTCACCGCCCGAGCGCTAGAAACAACCGAATAACCTTGCACTCAAAAACAAACACTCGGAGCGAAGGCTTAAAATCCTAGTTACCATTGAAGGCTATTCGCAATCAGTGCCTACCAGGATTTTGAAGGTGAAATCGTCGGGACCCGCGCTCGTCGCTCGCGGCGTAGTCGTTCGCAGTGTTGCCTGCTGACCCGGTTCTAACGTTTGGCTTCAAACGGCAACTGTCAAACGAAAACTAAAAACTTCACTGCTGCCGATGCCGTCGTGGACTGGCCGGCGGTTTTCGAGGACTGTTACTGTCGCTCGTCTACTAGGCACCCTCTCTTTTCGGTACAACTGCGCTAATGGTACAGTGGCATGTTTTTCCTCCTATCAGTCGTAGCAGTGTTTGCTAAAAGCTCCGTTCTCTATCTGGTCCGGGATCTCCCTTTAGTCTCGCTCTCTTTTGCTCTCTGTACTTTGCTTGCAATACAGGCTCGCTCTCTCGACCACTAACACACTCACTAATGGCTAGCGTTCTCCGTTCACAGAAGCTAGAGGAGATAGTTTTTGGCGCCTTTGCCATGAGTGCTTACCGCGTGGTGTCTGCGAATAGCTTCGAATGATGCAATATGCTTAGTGCGAGCTAATTTCGGAGCGCGTTACTATTACCAGGCGCTTTTGGCAGATGAATTTGTACCACTGTAATGCTGTAATGCTACTGGCCCGAGCCGAGCTATCGAGCATTTATAATGGCAAAACGAAAGAAATGCTGATGCAAAACTCGTTATCTCGAGAAGCACGGCCTCCACAAAGCGTCAGACCTTATCACGTCTTATCGGCGGACACAAAACCGGTGACTTGGCACAAATCGAGTTACGGTCTTTCCTCTTCTCGACGACTTGGGCGGCAACGTTCTGGGCTTGTGTAACGTCATCGAAATGACGTTCGCTTGTACGGGGGAACACTTCTTGGCGTGTCGTCATCTATGCCAAAATAAACTGCAGAGCGTTGCGATTGGTCAACGATGTTTAGCGTTAACATCAACATCAAGCAGATAAGTTGACCGTGTCTGCGTGGCGATTTGTTTGACTTGAGTAATCTCCCACCATCTAGAATCGGGACTCCAACAATCGTCATTCATCCACTTGAACAGGCATGAGCAGCCGAGCAGCGTGGAGTAGTCGCTAAACAAACAAGCCAATTCTTCCACTTTGAATTGCAAAATATTAACCACTCATCGATACTGTAGGTGCGCGTATTGCAGCGGTGTAGGGCGGAGGCGCTCTGTTTGAATATGCAATCGCGCGTGCTTAGAAAAACGACTCATAGGAGTAGCGAGAACCATAGCGGTGCTGGAGGAGAAGTGGTGAAAATCAAACAAACTCAACAGGGTAAGCAAAATCGCCGTCCATCTATTGCGATATTAAAACCGTCGCTGTGGGGGTACAGCTGTACAGCTAGTTGATAGTTTCTCCCGGTATCAACTTACCCACGTTGCCCATTCGGAAGTGGTACACTTCGCACCCACTGTACTTCGCCAATCGATGCCGTTTAGTCGCCATGGCGACAGCAGCAGACGGATCCGAGTTAGCGTTGGGATTTCTGGCGCGAAACGGTCGCGCGTTGTGCCCGCGTGACCACCGTGATGGTGGGGTTGTTTAAGCACGAAGTCACGGCGCTCGTTAAAGCACTGCGAGCGTGCTCCACAATGGGAGGGACCGGGAGAAAGGTCACGCCTAGAAGTAGAACGCGGCTTTTTCTTTGTATATTGACCGTGGCCTTCGACTTCGCCCGTGAACAGAACAAATGTTTTGCCTAACAATGTTTGCATCTCTTTGCGATAAAAATCTATCCCTCCCGCGGGGAACACAGTTACGGCGGGATAAGTTTGTTTCCGTTTGTCACGAGACGAGCAGAAATCGCAATTCAAACAATGCTTTCGATGCCTCTGCGTCGTCACCAAGACATACGGCGGACGTATCTGACGGTGGTTCACGTTTTCAACGCCTACTACAAACACAAACGCTCGGAGCTGTTGTATAGCCGCTTCGTAACAGAACCCTGGCACTGATTTATTGCGAGCAGCCTCCAACGGCCATCTGATAATTGATTGCACAAATTTGACCGGCTCGTGTGATAGAACTGTCAATAATTTAGCCTATAGTGACAGAGGTTGGAAACCGACTAGGCAGCAAGGGCAGCAAGAACTCTTCTAGCTCTCGGTGTCTCAACAACAACAGCTCACTACTCTTACCTGTGCACAATTTTCACCTGGACACAAAAAAAAACTGAACGTACACAAAAACACGATCCGCTTCTCCGAGCTATTGTCTAACGTCTGAACGGCCTGATCTCACTCGCACGAAATACCGGTTTTCAGGTGACCGCGTTAATGGTACACTTCCGAAACTGAACCTTGAACCCCTTGCCTTGTACGCCAAAAGAAATCGCGAATCTCGTTCACGCGGGGAGTTCCTTTCACATCGACTGCCTGCTGTTGGATGATCCCACCGGGAAAAACGGGTGGTCTGTCAGTGCGATTGTGGACCAAATTCGGCACGTTGGGACTTAACATTCTTTGGGCACGGTGGGAGAGTGAAGAGCGATACAAAGAAAGATGAGGAGAGAGAGAGAGAACGAGTGTGAGAGCGAAAGGAAAAGGCCGGCTCGTAAGAAAATGCTTGCTAGATGAATGAATTGGTATTTTTGCGTTGCTGCCATGGGGGGTATGGTACAGCTGTACTCTTTCTATGCTCAATCTCCAAAAGAAAATAGTGCGCATAGCGTGTGTGGGTGTGTGTCTCGCTCTCCCTTTCTCTCATTTGTCCCAATCCACCCACTCCTTTTGCGAGTAAAGTTCAATGTTCTCTCTCAATGTTCGCTCTTTGAATTTCCCTTCTCTTGGAAATTGCCTAGCGACCGGCTTGTGATGTGTGCTGAGCATGCTGCATTTTCTTCGCCAACACTGAATCATCATTGCATCAGGCTAATTTTCCACCACTATCCGACACCCAGGCTTACCTGAAGCTTACCTTACCATCCAACCGCAGCCCTTCTTGGAAAGGGGAAACCCATGAGTGTACTGCCGTAAAACTATACTCGCTTTGACGGCCATCGTACCGCCGGGCCACAGACAGCTTGCTTTGATGGTTCGAAAGCACAGATCATCATCTTTGAACCTCGCGAAAAGCGATCGGCATCGGGCAAATGAATGCGTTTTTGATTCCCTCCTTTGAGGCAGCGTGCGCGGACGAGATTGGACACCCAAAAATAA